>APFE030338894.1:162478-239408 GCA_000404065.3 Pinus taeda
TGAGGACTTGGTGAGCTTGGCTCTCCTTGGTCTTCCGAAGAGTTGGCATTCCTATCAGGACTCTGTCAATGGTCGAGAGAAATTGCCAGGATGGGAGAGACTTTCATCGGATCTTGTGCAAGAGGAGATCAGGCGGAATACTAGGGACGGATCTTCATCAAAGGAATCTGATGAAGAAAATTGCACTTTGGCTGCCAAAGCAAAGAAGGGGAAGAACAAGAAAGCTTCTCATTCTGGTGCGAAAGGCAAGAAGCAGGACATGTTCAAGGTGAAGTGCTTTCACTGTCACTAGCACGGACACTATGCCACAAATTTTCTGGAGAAGAAGAAAAATAAGCAAGCTACTGGATCTGCAGTAGGAGAGGCCTTAGCCTCGCAGTTTGAGCTGGATTTTTCGTTGATCGCATGCTTGGTATCAAGTGAGATGGGATCGGTATGGTTCTTGGACAATGGTGTGTCTTTTCACATGACAGGAGATCGAGATTTGTTTTCTAAACTGGATGAGAAAGATCTTGGAGTGCACATCGAGATGGGCAATGATGGTAGATACAGTGCGACCAGTATCGGTACCATTTCCTTTGAGAGGGAGTTTGGTAAACCCTTCGTATTGAAGGAAGTGATGCATGTTCCAAGGTTGAAGAAGAATCTTATCTCTGTGGCGATGTTAGAAGAAAAGGGATATGATGTTGTCTTCAACAAGGGAAAGGCTTTCCTGCGCAGTAAGACAACTGGAGAAACCCGGAAGATAGGGGTTCGAGTCAGGAACCTTTATCAGTTGCATGTAGATGCATGCAAAGCCTTGAGTAGCAAGGCAACTGATGGAGACTTGGTGGTTGAGAGGGAGGGTATATTACCTCTTAACATGCAGAGCTAGAAGAAGTCTCAGACAATTGTGGAGGAGCCATGATTGGTGCAGCAACTTCAGGAGGTTGTGGAGCAGCCACAACAGGGGAAGCTGAGTGGAGATCGAGTAGAGAAATCTAGTCATGCAGAGACCTCCAGTAGGGGGAAAATTCAATCCAGGTGGGATGAGGGATCACATGCAGCCATACCTCCAGGTAGGAGGTGGGGCGATATAGAGTGATCGTCCCAAGGAGGAGGGGCACGAACCTTGAGGTACCCAACCTCTTGGATGAGACCTTGCTATGGGAGCCTCGATGTGGAGTAGCAAGAACTGATTGATTGGGTAGAAATAGATGCGGATGGAGTGGAAGAGAGAGCAACAGTGCAAGGAATCCTAGGACAGTGCATAGCTAGCAGTTTGCAGCAATGCGAGAGGCACAAGTGTTTTGCATAGAGCTAGGTGGCACAGAGAGGTGTGCAATGGTGCGAGATGCATGGATATGTTGCAGTAGCACAGATGTTAGAGAGTGAGCACTTGTCAGAAACAGTTAGAGCTTCAGCATCAGAGTATGTTCCTAGCCCAACAGAGGGGTTAGTTGGGAGTGTTTTTGTTCCAAGTGTTGTTGGAGCAAGTGGACTGAGTCACATGTGTGCAGGCTCAACAGAGGCACATCGGGATATGGATCTTGGTACAGTCAGGAGGATGAGGTGAAGCTATGTGGCTTCACGGATGCATATTAGGCAGGGAGCCCAACAGAGCATATCAACATCAGGTACCATCATATCAGAGATTATGTGCAGTGGAGAATCATGTTACTTTCATATATTCTCGCGGAGGATCAGGATGTTGATATCTTGACAAAGGCGCTCACCAGGAGCAACTTCGAGAACCACTGAGATAGGATAGGGGTTGCTGATAATCCATATCTTTTTGAGAGGGAGTTTTGAAAATGCAACAAGATGATGGAGCTTAGTGAAAAGAAGTCGCCTTCACTAAGTGTGCTCGCAGGCTATTTTTGGCTCAAAGTCTATTTTTAGACTATATCTATTTTTAGACATATGGATCATGGTCTGTGAGTTGCAGGATGCTATTTGTGGATGATTGGTCATGTTGGTAAAAATAGATGGACTTCTATTTTTAGACATATGGGCGGAGTCTATTTTTAGACTGCCAATCTAAAAATATAATAGTCAAATATTATTAGCTCTTAATAATATTTGGACTATAAACATTATCTTATTCTCTTGGAGCACTTCAGTTCGAGCTACAGATGTGGCACATGCAGCTACCAGAAGGAAATACATGTTTCTTATGGGTAACTTGAGCTATTGCATGAAAGAATTTAGTTAGGACTTCAGTGATTGAGTTATGTGGAGTTGGATGAGCAGTTAATGGAGTTGTGTTCAGTTTGACTTAGTTGAACTAGTTGTATTTACTCTAACTGATCAATAGACTAAGTGATGAGTGGTGTGAATTAGTTATTAATTAATTCATTAATTATTAACTTATAAAGCAACTGCAGAATACATCAGTTAACTCAGTCCATGGACAGTTCAGTGGAGACAAGTGTTAGAGATGAGTGAAAAGGCAAGACAGCTGTCAGTTGTGACTATAGTTATGCATGAGATTTGCACAATCGATGGATTAAGTATTGCCAATGAGGATTGCATGCTATATCCAAGGGAAATACGAATTTCGATCATTCATTCATCAGTATTCTCATGCAGGATTGCACAATGGAGGCAAGAAAGCTGCGAAGGAGATTTGAACCTGTGATTGATTCAGATCTGAGCTAGTTTGTGTGTAACAGGTGGAGATAGTATTGAGTACTTGTGAGGAGTATTGTACTATGTATTGTTACATGTTCTCAATCAATATAATATACAGATAGTTGGGGGTTTTTAGCTTTATGCTGTCCCCATGATATACTGTGTTGATATGTGTGGTTGATGCTTCAATGTGCGCATGCAATTGTTTCTTAATACTGCTAAATTGATGATCAACGTAGAGGAGGTTATGTACTATGCATGTATTCCACAATTAGTGTATAATCGGGATAATCTCTGTGAATAAGTGTCATATGATTCAAAATTTCTACATATGTTCCTTGTTTGATTTCTATAGCTCTATGGACAATCCGAGATATGTACCCTTGTTCAATTATTGTTTCCATTTGAGATATGCTTCTAGGCCGAGTTCATGGAGGTTATATCAAGGGCTTTTCTCTAGGATCCATGGAATATATATTAGTCTAGGTTCAAATCTATTTCTTCGACATCTGTGGCATATAGATTGGTCTAAGTTCAAATATATTTCTTTGAGATGCGTGGAATACATATTGTTTTGAGTGATCCAAATTTAAACAGGAACAAATTTTCTTACAGATATAACCATGAATATAAACATGCAGCAGAAATAACACTTCATTTCATTAATATCAAATAATTTAAATATGCTTACCTACAAAATGGAAATAAACTAGCTCGGGCGATGGTAGTTTATCTCTGAGAAGAGATGTGGTGGCTACATGTGTCTAAAATGTGTTACAATGAGGCTCAGAGGTGCATTTATTATTAAGAAACAATGGAAAACCATAAAAATACAAAAACCTAACCCTAGGAGACAGAGTGCCAAAAATATGGGTCATGTTTGGGTAAATTGGTACATCAACTTCCCGAGGTCATAACTTTGGCATACAATCTCCGTTTGACACAGAAAATACCTAGTTAGAAAGGTATAGTCGAGGAATAAAACTTCCTATTGGCCAACACTTATGTAAGGCCCTTGTTGGCCCTAATTTTCCCAAAAACATCATTTAGGGTCTCAAAATAGCTTCGGAAGTTTAGGACCCGAAAAATGGCCAAAAATAGTAAACTATTATAAAATTGAGGAAACTGAAAAAACTGAAAGAGACAGGGGTGGGGGTCCTAGTTGAATAAGAGGGTGGCCAAAAACATACAGCTGGATCATTCCTCTACCCTTAGGAAGGAATGGTGCCCATTGTGTTGAGTGCCTCTATGATATGGGGAAACTTCTGCTGAACTTGGTCCCTACTGAGCCACTTTCCTTGGTGGAGGAGTTGATAAAATTTGACAATCTGATATAGTTGGATCTTCTGCTAGAGAGTGTTCTTGACCTATGTGTCCATAATTCGATTAGTTGTGGCTTGTTCCATGCAGTCTAGGTTTAACTATGTTGGTGTGAGTTGTTCTGCAATGTCTGATGTGTCCATCAATGGTGGGAAGTATGGTCAAAGGTGGTCCAAATTTAACACTAGGTGTAGGCCAAGGAATGGGGGAAGAGTGAGATCAAAATAATTGTCTCCCACAACCTTGGTAATGGTTTAAGGGCCATATCAGAGTGGTATGAGCTTCCAATGGGCTTTGGTAAGGCATTATTTCTACAAATGCAACCAGACTTTGTCGTCCACCTAAACCTTGTGTGGCACCCGATGTTGATCATGTCACTGCTTGTAGTTGGAATTTTTCATAATGGAGCGGTGATATATTAGCTTGTTGGGTAAAGGTTCTTTGGGAGTCTGGACAAACAAATTCTTGACTTGACAATGCTAGGGTACCCCTGTGGGTGAGTAGAATATGTCCTTGAATTCTTCTATGACCGTATTCACTCCCTCCTATTGCATGGAGGAACCCTTCCTGGGGGCCATGGATATGGCTACGCTCTTTCCCTGACTTTGTGAGTAAATTAGAAAGAAAAAAATTTCCTAGTCTAGGAGATGATCTTACTACATTGCTTAGAAGAGATCAAAGAGATGGTGGTAGGCAAAGCTACCTCTGGTACCTTATATAACGTATTACCCAAAGAAATAATAATAGAGTGTGGTCTCAGGTGATACACATCATGTTGCTTCCACAAGTGTGGTTGTCCTAATAATACCTCACAAACATTGAGAGGAGCAACATCACAAAATACCTCATCTGTGAAGGGCTTTATATTGTAGGGAAGGCAGCATTGGTGGCTGAATCAGAGATCTCGTCCTTGGTGAAGCAACCCAATGTTTTATGGATGCAGGTGTGGTGTGGTTGGTAGGCCTAGTTGTTTCACGACCTCTGCTGAAATGAGGTTCTTTTGGCTCCAACTTGTTGGAAATAATACTGAGATGGGGGCGGGGGGGTGAATCTATATTATCTAATCAGTAACTTTTTCATTTCATACTAATATTTATATCCGCTACTTTAATGAAGGTAACTCACATGTCCACGCAAATGTATTTAAGGCAACTGGCATATATCCAACAAACTTATGGTTCAGTTAATTCATCATATGTTGATTTTTAATTAGTGCATCAGTACTTCATTAACCATATAAATAGTAACCATGTACAGTAATAACAAAACAAACCATCACACATAAGGAACACACATGAACACCAAGATTTAAGGTGGAAACCTAATGCGAGACAAAAACCACCTGTTACTATCTTCTTTTAATATAAAAAAAACCTGTTTAAAATCTTGTACTGGTGTAGACTCATACCAGTACATAGGGACCCACCTGCAGAAGGCTACATCCTTTTCTTGTTCTCCAGCTTCTACTGGAAGGGAGATACAACCTCCTAGCTCTTGTACTAGCCTATCCATTTACTAGTACGTAGGTGCTGACCTACAGAAGGCTCCAACCTTCACTCATTTTCCAGCTACTACAGGAAGGGAGCTCCCACCCCTTGGCTCTTGTACTAGCTGATCCACTTACTAGTATGTAGGCACCAGCCTATAGAAGGCTCCAACCTTCATTCATTTTCCATCTACTACTAGAAGGGAGCTCCAACCCCCTGGCTCTTGTACTAGTTGATCCATTTACTAGCACGTAGGCACTAGCCTACAAAAGGCTCCAACCTTCACTTGTTTTCCAGCTGCTACTGGAAGGGAGTTATAATCCCCTAGCTCTTGTACTGGCCGATATGTTTACTAGTACATAGGCACCGACCTACAAAAGGCTATGACCTTCTCTCTTTTCCTCCAAGGTCCATGTTTCATAAATTCTTAAACTAGATGCTCCTGAAACACAACACCACAATCTAAAGGCTTTGTTTCATCATATTTTCATACTGGACCCATCAATAACATTGAAGCTTAGAATCAATCACCACTGCAATACAACCATCAAACACATCTACATCAACCAATCACTGAAACTCAATCATCAATCTATTAATCAATTGCAACTAAATCAATCATTGAAAACCCATCATCACTAAATCACAATCAATCAATCTGAACATTTAGAACACTATCACTAGAATACAGTCATGAGAACACAAAGTAGAACCCAGAACTCTGCAACAACTACAAGATCCAATTGCAACTTAAAATATCATATTTCATAATGTATACGCTACTTGGATGTGCCAAACCAACGTTTATACACACTTTATCAAAGTGAACCAGCGTACAGATCTGCAAGTAATAACTTAAAAACTTCGCAACTATTCTAGACTTTAGTCATACCCAGAACATAACATTTGCAGAATAAAGTATGCGCCAATATTCAGATCTAAACCACATAATGATAATACATTTCAGGTCTTATGATCTTGATCCATCATCCATCATCAACCACATAGGTGCATCCTTAGTTCAGATCAAGCAAATTATCAGAAACCCATAACCTACATATTTGATCTAACACTTCTTAAGATATTCAATACTTGCCATCTTAGCATAATGATCTTCTCCTCCTTATATAGTTTTAGGCCTTTCTCAATACCTCAGACCAAAACCACTTAGGACCAATACCTTGGACCAAATATCTTAGACCAATACCTCGGACCAAATACCTCAGACCAATACCTCAGACCAATACCTCAGACCAATACCTTGGACCAAAACATTGATTTTCCATCCCACACACACTTTTCCTTTTGTGAAAGTGCATGTATACGTATACACTCCTTTTGTTCAGTTAACCAGCGTGTATACACTACTTAGACAAACTGAACCCGTGTATACTTCTTAAACCACTGTCTTTCTTCAATCTCTGGATTTTGATCTGTAATCCTTTGTTGTGAACTTGTTGTACTGTGAAATGTCATCTAAGTGAGTTCCCATAAAGGACAACACCTGTATCATAATTCCAACACCATTGTTGATAATGAATTGCAGCAGCGAACCCTTCACCCACATTTGTGATTGGAAAATCTGCCCCCCCTCCTCTATATATTTAGGCTCATTCTTATGGATCTTGGTGGTGGCAATAATGGCATTAGGCTTTGCATCAATACTATGCTTCCCTTTTTCATTCCTCTTGTTGGGTTCTAACTCAGAGTCAGAACATGGATCTTATTCTAAAGCCTTCAACTAGGCCACTAGCGACTGCCTAGCCCAACACTCACTTGTGTTATGAGTGGGGATCTTATTAAACTCACACCACTTTCCCGTGTCCTTCTTTGACTTCGTGGTGTTGTTCATTTCTTGCAGATTTGACTAGTTGTCCTTTGTTATTTGGTTTAGGGTCACCTTTCCATTACTTCAGATTCATAGATCAAAAGTCTCACTTGTTTATTTTAAACATCTTCTCAATTGTGACAATGTATCAGTATGATGTACAAAGTGAAGAGATGTCTAGGAAATCCATCTCATCCTCGATGTACCTGTGTAGAGAATCATGGTATTTGAGTACCAAATTCCACTCAAAATCCTTGATACCCAACTTCATGCGAAGGGTATGAAAAACATTGCTAAACTCTGGAACGTCTTGGTTCCATACTTGCCGCAACATGGTCCAATTTATGTATTTATCCTCATAGCTCCTAGTAGAGTAGTATTTCTCCTTGATGGCATTCCAGAATGAATTCCAAGTGGGTGCGGCTGAAAATAGTGATGATGTATGTTCATATTTATTCTCACAGTAGGTTTCCCACTAGTACTTGACGTGGGGGCCGACTTTGAGAAGTGCAAAAGTAATCTTTTCTCAACTAGACAAATCATGAATAGAAAAATACCCTTATAGCAGATTAAGCCATTTATCTATGGCATTCGCATCTATTTGACCTTCAAATATGGGGATGCCAAAGTTAACTTGTACCTTAAAGGGTGTGGCGCTTCAAGAGTAGCTCCCAGAAGTAGATGCGTAGCCTTTGGGTAGTCACTTAAGGATCTAAGAAAAGTTGTCCGTAATTACGTTCCTTTGTCACTGCAGTGCTTCTTCGAGCAAGATTTTTAAAGGATCTCCTATCCCCTCATCTTTCTTGTCTTCTGCCATGGGAGGCTATTGAGATTTGTGAGGTTGGTCTTGCAAAGGTTCGACCAGTTCGAGCGCTAACTCCTTACATCCCGACCTCATTAGGGACATGCAAAGAAAAACAGAGAAAGAGTAGACTGCTCTGATACTACTGATCTAAATTTAAACAGGAACACAACAAATTATAGATATAACCATAAATACAAGGATGTAGCAGAAATAACACTTCATTTCATTAATATCAAAGAACTGAAATACGCTTACATATAGAATGAAAATAAACTAGCTTAGGCGATGATAGCTTATCTTAGAGAAGAGATGTGGCGACCACATTCCTCTGAACTATGTTACAATGAGGCTTGGAGGCCTATTTATTATTGAGAAACAATGGAAAAACATAAACATAAAAAAACCTAACCCTAGGAGATGGAGCGCCAAAACTATGGTCCCCATTTGGGTAAATTGGTACATCAACTTCCTGGGGTCATAACTTTGGCATACGATCTCCATTTGATGTGCACAATACCTCATTAGAAAGATATATCTAAGGAATACAATTTTCGACTGGCCAATGCTAGTCCATGACCTTTGTTGGCCCAATTCCCCCAAAAAATGTCATTTAGGGCATCAAAATGGCTCCAAAAGTTTAGGACCCAAAAAAGTGCCAAAAATAGTAAAATGTGCTACAATTAAGGAAATTGAAAAAACCGAAAGAGACATTTTTGGGGGTCCCAGTGGAATAGGCGGGTGGCCACCAACATCCACCTGGATCACCGAGTTTAGATCTATTTCTTTGAGATTTGTGGAATATAGATTAGTATGGTTTTAGATCTATTTCTCTGAGATCTGTGACATATATTTTGTTTTGAATTCTGATCTATTCCAAGCCTGTGATTAAAGATTTGTGTCTACAATTTGCTCCAAGTTTGTGCATCCTCGTATATGTATCCTATCCTACGTCTGAGACTCATAAGGAAGGGATCCAAGCTCGGTTTTAGTGGTATGATGAGAGGATTAGCCTTTTTATCTTGATTGGTGGACTTTGTGAAGAAGACCCTTAACAATTTTGGAAGCCATAATGTGGTCAATATTATGTATGTCTTGATGTTTTTTGAAGGGTCTCTCTAAGGAAAAGTTTGATTGGAATTCCCCCTTCATGGGGGTTTTCCCTAATCTTTGATCTAAACTTTGGTGCCTCATATTATTGTGCACTATGTATCCTTTTTCTTGTCACTTTTCTCTGTTGGACTTCTGAAGTATAATTATTTCATGAAGAAAATTAATTAAAGAATCTTAGATAAACTCACAAATAATTATCAACAGTTGAAAAATGTTTCTACTTGATTTTTCAACATGGTATTAGAGTGTTTGTGACAATAGAAAGTTATAGATCGCATCTTGAAACAACCCTTGTTCATCTTCTCATCATCATAAATTAAGTGTTTATCTCTCTCCAATGGATAAGGTTAATGGATATATGAATCCTTCTTACAAAGAAGGAAACAACCTTAATTGAGTGGAATATTTCAAAACTTGGAAAACAATGATCAATTTAGTCCTAAAAGAACATGATGTTCTTAAGTATGTTAAAAAAAAGGTTTCTCAAACTGAGGATGATGTTGGAGAGGCTAGGATCAAAAAAGGTGAAGTCAAAGCTAAGATAATCATCTCTAAATTTCTTAAGGATCATTTGATCCTTTATGTTACAAAATTACCCACTCCTAAGGAAGTATATGAAAAGTTGGTGAATTTGTTTCATCCAATATCACTGAACAAATGATTTCTCTAAGGAATCAACCTCATGATCTGAAGCCTTCATAGGGAGAATCAATGACATCCTTCTTCATGAAGATATATAATATTAGAGATCAATTACAAAACATGGGAGAGAAGATCTCTGAACCTGAATTGGTGACTATTGTAATTAATGTTCTTCCTGAGCAATGGGATGCTTTTGCAGGAGGAATTTGTTCTAGAATGGAGAGACCAACATTTGATGAATTATGGGTTACATGTATGGAAGAATAGTCAAGAATCAAAGCTAAATGAAATATTCAAGAAATTGATTCCTAAGCATTTGCTTCCATTCCAAAGAAGTTTAATGGAAAGAAGAAGTTTGTATTTCAAAAGAAGAATTCAAATAAAAGACTTGCTCCTCAAGTGAATAGAGATATGTAAAAATTTCAATGTTATGGATGTCACCAGTATGGTAATATAAAAGTGACTATGGGAATAGATAAACTGAAAATAAGAGGAAAGGACGATACCAGGCCTCAATAGTCAAATAATAGAAAAGTTCCAAGAAAATAAAGAATGAAGAAGATAAGGACTTCTTCTACTTCTTTTCTCTTTTAGGTTATTTTGATGATGATGACTTGTGGATTGTTAAAAAAATTTCCTCAAGCCACATGACTGATCATGATAATTTATCAAGTCTATCGAGAACAAATACATTTCATAAAGTTGATCTTGGAGAAAATAATTACTATCCTATGGAAGGTATTGGATATTCATCTATCAAGTTGGAATCTGGTGAGAACATGCATCTCAACAACATCCTTTATGTAATCAGTTTGAAAAATAATTTGGTTCCTATTTCATGTATAGAAGAGAAGGTGATAGCGTAACTTTCATTCATGGTAACGTAATGGTTTTTCCCAAAGGTTCTAGTATAGAAAATTCTAGAACCATTGGAGTTTTTTATGGAAGGCATTATAGACTTCTGAGTCAACCTCTTCAAGCTCTTGTACACCAATACATCAATCCTTGTGAACTTTTCCATAAGAGGTATACTCACCTTACCTACAAAACTTTAACCTTATTCAAATATATGGTAACTGGCATGCCCAAACTTCAAATTTACCATGAAGGTGTTTCTAAAGGACGTTTCCTAGGAAAGAATGTCAATAAGTCTTTTCCTAGTAGTGAAAATAGAGCCAAAAAAATATTAAATTTGATTCATTCTAATTTTGTGGTCACATGTTTGTAAAGTCTCTTAGTGGTGCATCATATTATGTATCCTTTATTTATGATTATTCTCGCAAGAGTAGGGTGTATCTTATGAAAAAAGACAAACTGTTTGGCAAGTTTAAGGAATTCAAGGCTCAATTCGAAAACCAATTGTAATGGCCCAAGTGAAAATTTCAAGTAATAAAAGTTAATAAAGGAAAAATAAGACAATGGATAAGGTACACGTATTCCAAGATGAATGTTGGGCAAGATATCCTAGTGGGCATCCATGGATGTATTTATGGCTAAAGGAAATTGGCAAAGGCAAAGGCATTAACAAGGAAAAAAGGAATTTTTGGCACACTTTGAAAATAAAGGAAAATAGGAGAAAAGTAAAGTGAAAGGCCAGATTGATAAAAGGATTTTGAGGATTAGCTGGCAAGTTCTTGGCTCAAGGTTTTTCTCAGGTTTTTCTTTGGAGAAAGGAAGGGAAAAGCAAGCAAAGGAAGGACAAGGAAAGTGTTGTAGCGGCTACAACCACCCTCCAAGATTTTGGTCTGCACCCAATTTTAGAGCCACCCTTGAGCGTTTCACTTGATGATTGCACACACTGGGGTTCACTATGTGAGATCGTGTGAGTCTTTGCATTTGCCTTGCTTATTCATTTCACCAATTCTTGCATGTTGATGTCAATGTCTTGCTTGTGACCATGTTCTGGTCATGCTAAAGGTCTTTGCTTCGTGTTTACATGTTATGTTTGCTATGAAAACATATGTCTCACTCACACACGAAGTCACATTCACTGTTGCACAAGCATCATCACAGTTGATCAACAATCAATCATGAGTGTCGCACATGTCACTTACATTACCATTTAGTCATGTTGAACATGTGTATTTGGTTTGTTTGATTCGTCTCATTGTCAAGTCATGAGGGTGTGTGTTGTAAGATCAAATTTGTATCTTTCACTCATTCACACACTTATTTGTTTTGCAAAAGTTTTGATAACCAGACTCCCCTCTAACAATCGGGCCATCATCCCGCCATCGACTCAATCAACTATCACCCAAAACATCACAGAAGGACCAAGCAAGTCATTTCAAGTTGTGTTGTCTACAAGAAATTCAATCAACATTCATGATGGCCATTCAGAGAGTCGGAATCATTAGCCACCATGGGAATGACTCCCCTAAAAAATTCTGTAGAGGCTACTAATCTTTCCCACTTTGCTGACCGAGGAAATTGCATAGACAGGATGGATAGTCACCCAGTTCCCATCCCTGTCTCCCTCCGAAAATTGCACAGTTTTTCCAGTCAATCCTTTCGACAGTCGACTGGATACTCATCCAGAAAATTGTGTAGTTTTCATGAGCAAGCCTTCTCCTACCCAGCAGTTCGCTCAGCTCAGAAATTGTGCAGAGATGATCAGTAGGCCGACCTCCTGGCCTCAATGCAGTTTCCCTTGCTAGCATCTCCAAGCAACAGACTACCAATTCCCTCCTCGAATTAGCAGTTTTTCTACCAAGCTCCAAACAACTGACTGCCTATTCCCCTTGGGAATTGCACAGTTTCTGCTACCAGTGACCCCATAGCCAGTTGTCACTTCCCTCTAGGAATTGCCAGTTTTGGTTGCCAGGCTCCCGGCTAGTTCCTCCAAAAACTACACAATTTTGCCTGCTGATCCACCATGCAGCCTAGCCTGTTCCTCCAGAAAATTGCACAAATGTTTCTGTCAAGCCCTTGCTTCCCACTCATTCCAGAAAATGCACAGATTATGTATGCCTTAGCTTCCTAAAGCCCAGATTTTCCCGCCCAAAATTTGCACATTTTTTCCTTCCAGCTCAGTTAGACCTCACGGATACTCACTGTCGACTTGGATTTCCCATCTTCATAACCTAGTGACTCTTGCGCAGTTTTCATCAGCAGTGCACATAGCCATCATCCCACCTCACAACCTTGTTGCCTCTCCCAATTACCTACATGTAAAATGATTATGTGTCATGGAAGACTAGGAGGTTTTGGGATTTGATGTCGCCTCATCATGAGCGACTGTAGGTATAGGTACACTAACAAACATGGCGTGACGACAAGTGTGATGAACAAAGGGAGCACATGCAGAGGGATAGGTTCACCAATGGACGAATGAACAATGGATGCAAAGAAATGTGCTCGTGAACGGATGATCATGAAAATATGTATTCACGGATAGACGATAAAACATGCAAGATGTGCTCATAGATAGATGAACGGACTAACATGCACATTTCGCAAATAGATGAGCTTGTTAATCCTTCCAACATATAAGCAAGGAGAAACATGCCAAAGCAACATCAGGCAAACGAATGACCATCGAAGTCTCCATGCACTTTGCCATTCGGAGGTGAAGCTGTGACACACCATGAAGTTGTCCATCACCCAGCAGAACTGCAACTCGACATGCACTCCAACAGAAACACGAATGTACTAGCACTATCATGTCAAGTCATGGCATGAGTCATGTTGTCCACATCTTCACTATGGGCCATGTTGTCAAATCAATGTAATGTAACGTGGAAGTCTAAGAGACCCACTTGTTGTACAAAGAGTTATGTAAAGTTGAAAAGTCATGGAAGTCAAACAATAATGAGGGTAGTCAAATAGCCACAAGGGTCAGCTTCACCCTTGGCTATAAATAGGCTCTCATTTGTACATCCAAATGAATTTTCACCTCAACTCCTCCCACATAGCCAAGAGAGTCTATTTTTCTTTTCTTTGAGGAGTAAGTAGTGGCTCCAATGCCTTGCACTCAAGGGTTAGTGATGTATGGTGTAATGATGTGTCTTGGAACTTTTTCTTAATTTAGAAGCCTATTAATAGGCCAACATGTTTTCACACATGGATTGTAACTGTTGTAAGACTAATCTTGAACACTTGTAATGCATGTTTCTTTAACCTGTGTTGAACACTTGAACTTATTTTACTTGTTATAATACATAATATGTTAATGAAAATGTGTTGTATATGTTGTTAACATTGTCTCGCCCATGGTGGCTATCTCCTCAGACATTAGACAAACCTTTTACACAAAACTTGTTGTAACAACCATTTCGTTTGTGTGGACTACTCCACTAAGTGTTATATGTTATATCTTCCCTTATGTGTTGTGATTTTCGCATCTGTGTGGACTGTTCCATTGAAAGATGTGCACATCCTATTGTGTTGTTTGTTCCTAGCAGAGTTGGGACTTCTCCCAACCTACTTGGGACTCACTCCTAACCTCTCCCTCTATAGTGAAAGAACCATTAACACAAGAGACAATTACAATCACCAGGAACACGAACCTCACTTCTCGCAAGACAAAGTAGACCATTCTCCTGTGCTCACAAGCAAGAGTTCAGGAAAATCTTTAAGATAATGGGAACCGAGGCATCGTACTGGATGGGACTCCCACACCAAATAGTGTGAGGTCCAGTTGGGACTTCATACCAAGGAGATCCCCTAATGTTGGTGGGTCCAACACTTTCAACATTTTGGTGCTAGAAGGAGGGCCAGATGATAAGCTGAGCCCATACATCTAGGTTGAATTTCTTACCCATGAATGGTACACAATTCATGCTCCCGGGCTGTTTCTCTCATTTCTCCCTTAATCAGTTATCAATCCTCGATGAGCGTCTCAATCACTTGTCCTTATTAAATTTTGACGGTGAGGACAAAACGTCCGTAACTAAGCAAATTTATGATTTTCTTCATTTTTGTGAATCTCATGAAATCGATAGTGATGAGCTTGTTTTCATACTCTTCTTCCTCAACCTTGAAGGTCGTGATAATCAATGGTGTCATACCCTACCACCTACTTCCCTTCATTCCCTTCTCACCTTCCTGAAGGAGCTTCATCAAGCCTTCGATGAGTGTGACCACAAAGATGTCTATGAAATAATCTCTTGTAAGAATGAAGCTTAGTGAATTAGTTGAGGAATTTGCTACTCACTTCCTTCACCTATGTCACGAAATTCCTGAGTAGTTTGTGGACCTTGACTTCATGAGCTAAGAGATGAAATGCTTGGTTCATGTCTCCCAAAATAGTGAACTTCCTGATTTCCCTTCTTCCTCAACTCTTGTAAATCACGAGACACCTCATGTCTGGAAGAGGGTGCCCCCTTGCAACAATCACAAAACTAAGAAATTTGCTTAGCGGGCACCCCCTCATAGTGGTTACAAAGTTGAGAAATATGTGCAACATGTTCCCAACACATCCACTCGGCTATCTCCCGCCCCAACGGAGGAACTTCTAGAATGGTTCAGAAAGCCTATGACTCCTTGCACCATGACTCGCTTGAGCGATCTTCTTCACAAGCTAGCTATGTGCACTCTCTTGATCCTCGAGCTGCTGGCTCAAGTTGCAGTCATGTGCAATAAAGTCTCATCATACAAACAAAGGAGCAGGATGGTGAGGGCATAATTAATTCCTCTCAAAACATTGAGCCTCCATTGTTGATCGATTCTTGATCTGTGAATCTTGGTGAAACATCATGCATAATCAATTACTTCGATCAACCTCCAGTATTTGGTTGTCATCACTCCCATGATTCCCTATGCTATGATGAATTCCCAATCACATCATATGATCTACTATCATATCATGTACACTCTAACTCAGATTTGGAACGTGCACCAGTCAAAGCAAACATCCATATCAAAGATTCCTCTACACCTCACTTGTATGTGTGTCCTATCATTCACAACACATCAACGTGCGTCAGAGATATTCCACGTTCTCTTTCTTCTTTATCCCATTAATTATCTCCTAGATTGACACAAGGCAATGAGGTTTTCCATGATGAAAATAGTCTCAACACATAGGACTCTTCCCATTCATCATCATCTTATGTGTTTCATGAAGACAACTCGTCAAGTCAGGTTGCTGAAAATTTTGATGAAGCCTGTGGCATAGATGACTGTCATCCTGAGAGCAGTTTTGAAATCAGTAACAAAAACCATCCTCAATCCATGCATGATTTGGTTAACATCTCAATATGCAGTTTTCCAATTCTGGAAAGTTCCCAATCTTGTGTCTGTCTTCTCTATTCTTGGTGATAACCTTCGGCCGATGAAGTCTTGACAGAAAATACGAACCATATGCAAGGGAAGTTTTGGTCCAACCATGAATCCGTGTCCACACTCGAAATATCCATGCCTGTACTCAGCCTTCTGCTCTGTGTGTTCAAGCTCATCCAACTAGTAGAAATAGAGAAGGGGAAAATATAAAAAGAAAACCTATGTCAGAGGTCTTACATTCTTCTCTGAAGGAACAACCTCTTCTGCTCTCAATAAGTTGGGATCCCTCTTCCGACCCAAAAATAAATAAGCGCCTATGCATAGTCCTATTGTAAAATACAAAGGCAAAAGAAGAGAAAGGCTTCCTGCACAGAGAGGTGAAGCATGCAACTCCACCGAGGTAGTGACTAGGCTCGCTGGTAGTGGAGAAATGTGTATGCTCCTCCGTGACTTCACTGGGGTATTGTCTAGGCTTGCTGGTAGCAGAGCAATAGTAGGGATGAAAAATAATACTATAAAAATATTCGACTCGCGAGCTAAACTACCCTTCTCGAATTCGAAACACTATGATCAAGTTGAACTTTTGATTGTGTTTGACTGAGTTGGAAAAGGGTGAACCATGTATGTCCATGGGGTAAATGGGGAAGCCAAAGTAACCCGCACAATGATTCAATACTCCCCAAAAGACCAAGGCTATGTCCTCTCAATGAACCAAAATAGAGAAGTTGGAATTCTACCAATGTGTCACCAAGTATTGTAGCGACTACAACCACCCTCCAAAATTTTGGTCTACCCCCAATTTTGGAGCCTCCCTTGAGCATTTCACTTGATGACTACACACATTCAGGTTCACTCTTTGAGTTCACGTGAGTCTTTTCATTCACCTTGCTTGATCATTTCACCAAGTCCTGCATTTTGATGTCAATGTATTACTTGTGACCATGTTTTGGTCATGCTCAAGGTCTTTGCTTCATGTATACATGTTATGTTCACTATGAAAACATCTATCGCACTCACACATGGAGTCACATTCATTGTTGTGCAAGTGTCCTCATGGCCAATCAATCACGAGTGTCATGCTTTTCACTTACACTGCGGGTCAATCATGTTGAACATGTGTGTTTGGTTGGTTTGAGTCATCTCATCATCAATTCATGGAAGTCAAACAGTCATGAGGGTATTCAAATAGCCACAAGGGTCAGCTTCACCCTTGGCTATAAATATGCCCTCATTTATACATGCAAAGGAAATTTCACCTCAACTCCTCCCACATAGCCAAGAGAGTCTATAATGTTTTCTTTGAGGATTAAGTAGCAGCTCCAACACCCTGCACTCGGGGTTAGTGATGTATGGTGTAATGATGTGTCTTGGAACTTTGACTTAATTCAGAAGCCTACTAATAGGCTAGCATATTTTCATACATGTATTGTAAGTGTTGTAAGACTAATTTTTAACACTTGTAATGCATGTTGCTTTAACATGTGTTGAACACTTGAACTTATTTCACCTGTTGTAATACATAATTTGTTAATGAAAATGTGTTGTATATGCTATTAACGTTGTCTCGCCCATGGTCACTATCTCCCTAGACATCAGACACACCTTTCACATAAAACTTGCTGTAACAACCGTTTCACTCTTGCGGACTACTTCAGCTAAGTGTTATACATGTTATCTTCCCTTATGTGTTGTGACTACCACATCCGTGTGGATGTTCCAGCAGAAACTGTGCACGTCCTGTTTTGTTGTGTGTTCCTAGCAGAGTTGGGACTTCTCCCAACTAACTTGGGGCTCACTCCCACCTTCTCCCCTTACAGTGAAAGACCCATTGACACAAGAGACACTTACAATCACTAGGCACGTGAACCTCACTTCTTGCAAGACAGAGAAAACCACCCTCCTGTGCTAAAAAGTAAGAGTTGAGGAAAATATTTAACATAATGGCAACCGTGCCATCATACTGGATGGGACTCCCACACCAAATGGTATGAGATCTAGTTGGGACTTCATACCGAGGAGATCCCTTGGTGTTGGCAGGTCTAGAACCATCAACAGAAAGGAAAGAAAGTATCTAGTAGGGAAGAGTAGGATCAAGAAACTTTAACAGAAATACTTGTAGGTAACATATTTCATGTGTGATTTACTAGTTGGTTTTGACATGCATGTCTTTGCATGTTGGTGTATGGTTCTCTTGTTGTTGGTGGCATGGTTTGGCTGGGTTAGGATAGTGGTTTTCAACCTAGCCATTCCTTTTCTAGATGCCATGGTGTGTTGGGGTGTTAACTCTATTTTGAGCTTTGGATTTTCGGATGGATTTCAGAATACGGGTCAGTCTCAAGTTTCCTTCCCAAAAGCCTAGGAATTCCTAAACCGGATTTGACGGGATACACGATAATGCTTGAGGGAGGAGTCTTAGTTTAGGGCCTAGTTATTTGGGTTTAGATTGCAATAAAGCCTAAGATATTGGTGTTGGTTTATGGCCTAGGGATTCGAGATTGGATTGTGGTAAGGCCTGAGAGTCAGGGAGATGGAAAATTCCTTAAGGATAGTGATGCTTTCCAGATGGCATTTCAAGTTCAGTTCGATTTTGTGATTGAAGAACCATTTTTGGTGTGATCATGGTTTTGTGAGGGTGGAGGTGGTTTAATATCTAGACTCCCTTGGTTTTTTTGGATTTTTTAATCCATGAGATACCACATTCATGCTTGCAATATGGCATGGGGGTGACTGGCTAAAAGAAATATTTGGTTCATCCATGTCTACAGTCGGGTGGTACATGGAAATTCCGAACCTGGTCAGATTTGTCTATGATTAATGAAAGTTAACTTCTCTTTATTTTTGACTTGTTTATATATGGATTTAATGGTGGTTACAACTCTGTTATTTACATGGTTTTATGCTGGTTATAAAAATGGTTAATTGATTGGTTTATGTCATGGCTATTTCATATATTTACTTGTAATTGTTAAAATTATGGATGCAAGACTTGATTCATGGTATAACATTTTAAGGGAGGAGGTGGTGATCCTTCTTGCCATGTTTCATGACAGTTTTTAGTCATTCATGCTTTGTCTTGTATCCTAGACTTGTAGGTGTTGGAAATATAGAGAGGGGGGGTGAATCAATATTCCTTAGCAATTATCACTTTTAAATCTTTTAATAGAATTAGTTAATATTGAATTATTAATAATGTTTATGCAGAATTTTAGGTGGAAAACCCCCTCCGTGTCAAAAATCACCGAACGTTTTCTAATAAATTCTTTAATCTTTAACCCCAACTGAAATGAAAGCAACAACTTCCTAGAATTATAGAAAAACATTCTTCTCCAGCTCCCATTAGAAGCACACCCCATTGCCTTGGTTTCTTTAGTAGTCAACTAAATGGATGGCCCAACATCCTACACCAACCTACCACCCTGAAGTGTTCATAGGCTCCTTCCTGTAGGTGACCTCATGCAAAAGTTTAGTACCTCCCTGCCACCCTATAATGACTGAAATGAGACAAGAGTGTGTATTCCCATACAAGGGACAATGATCCACAATACAATATGATTTACAATTATTTTTACCCAACATCCAATCACAATATGACCTGCAACCCAACCATGAAATTATCCCAATAGAGGCTCCTATAGCTCCCAATAATTCCATTCTGACTCTAGGCATATTGACTCTTTCACAATAATGACTCTTCCATTCATGACACTTTTACAAATGACTCTTTTACAACTTTACAATGATGACTCTTGGCCTTGACACTTCTTCACAATATACGGATGATTGTCATGTCTTCAAATGTCCCACTGCAATGCTTCCTTTGATTTGATACTTCTACTCTTGAATTCTTGCTTGAAGATGTATTTGAATCTTCTTCTACTTGCATGCAAAATTTGCCCGACGAAACCAATCCCAAAACAAAACAAAATACCCTTCAACTTACCTCTTCCTGCAAAACACATGTAAGTGCATAATAATGAATAAATACAAATTAAAATTACAATGTGTACCTGAAGTGTGCTTGTCACTTTTTTTTTTAACTTGTTGCGACAATAGACAAAGACTCCCACTCTTGATATAGGCTTGGGCTCTATGCAATACTGTATCCAAAACTGACCTAAAGATATATACAATAAAAATTGATGATAGACCCTAGACTTGTGATGGACCAAATTCTAAGTACAACAACAAAGACCATTCTATCAACTATGACAAGACAAGTAACATGAACTTAGAACATCATATAGTTTTAGAAAACTTCGTGTAGCATCAAGAATATGTAGCATAAAATGTGTAGTATCAAGAATAGGACATTCGAAAAACTAATTGTGACATATAGAGACATATAGATATAATTGAGACACTATATATAATTACATTGTCCTGAAAAAACATATGTTAGAGATGATACTCAAAATTGAAATGTAAATGCTAATCCTAAAGACCTTGTTGTAGGAGACTTACCCTTGATTGTTGATGTGTGGTCCTTATTGAAGTGATCCTTGAGTGCATGTTTTTTCTTGCCTTCTATGAGATCGATATTGAATCTGTTGTATCTATATAATTTCAGATCTCCAGGGTTTGAAATTTCGTCGTGTGATAGTCCTCTGAGTCCTATTTCCAACCCCATAGGTATGTTGAATATTGGATACTTCAAGAAAGATTTATGCCCAACCTCCGACGATGACCTGATTATAGACTAGTTCAGTGGAGCAAACTTGCACAAAGTGCCACGTGTTACTATTGCGACCTTCGACTTTGAAAATTCTACTCAACAAACTAAAGTTCGTCCTATTTCTGTTACTATTTATGAAATTTGAATCCAATGCACAGAGAGAAAGTTATGACGATTTTCCCAACATCACCTGTTTGACACAAAATTCAGGAGTCTACAAAAATCCTAAATTCCTCAGCATATCTCCGCAAATATAGTGAACCAAGATCTAAAATTAGGTCACGCGGTTCATCATGATTTTGGGTCAAATGGGTTTTCATTTCAACTTCTTAAGTTTCACATAAAAAACTTTATAGCACAAATTCCACGGTGCCTTGGTTTAAGCCACAAAATCCCTACTACAGGAGGATATGAGGGTCATTATTTATATGAATGGCTTGAGTTGAGAGGGTCCTCAAAAAGTGAAAGTTGGGGGGAATTTTAGGAGATTCTTTTATTATTATTATTAATTATTGAATATTCAATGACCACAAGAAATTATTGGTGCCATGCCACAACCCCATAGGGTTTTATCCCACTAACTGGGGTTACTAACTTCAAACAATGAATATCTCTCAAACTGTGAAGAATTACTTGGCATGCCATATACAATGGAAACATCTCGATGAGTAGAATCCATCTAGAAGATCCTTGACTCAGAATAAAGTAAGTTGTCAAGTCAAAATTCCCATGCAAGATTGGGGTAGCCCCTGGTGCTACTTGGGTTGACATTAATGACAACCACTGATCAATAGTAGATTGCATTGATGCCAAGTGTTTGACAGAATGCCAGTCTCGCTTGGGGATGGTCAGGCCTAGTCTTCAGGATGATTTTTGGTTTATTAGTCTTTTCATCATGTATTTGATGGATTCTGAAAGTTATAACAAGTTTTGGGCAGTGTCTGAAATTCTTAGATAGAAAAGTGCCTTGAATTATGTGGATACTAGCACAGGTCTAGATGGAAAAGTCCTTCAACGCTAACTTGTAGGCCTGTGAGAGCGTCTAGAGATACCCAGATACTCGCATGACCATATATTGAGAGCGTCCATAGATCAAGAGGTCTAAAAGATTAGTGGGGCCCAAGGGAAGGACATATGAGTGGTTGAGATGTCTCATGGGAGTGTTGTTGTTGATGTGGAAGGTAGATTTGAGGTGTTCCATAAATTCCATTTCCTTAAGGTCACCAAGGAGGTTGAATCCCTTCACAGTCGCCTCTATCGTAACATGTTTACCCCGGTTGGCCGGTTACATGGGTAGTTGTGGGAGGAGGGTGGTCACATTAATCTGGAAAGAAAACCAAGATCCTAAGATCTAACAATGGAGGAGAGTTCACTTCTAAGGAGATGATTTCTTTTTATAAGGAGGTGGGGATTAAGAGGGAGTTGATAGTTCCCTATAACCCCCAAAAAAATGGAGAGGAAAAATGGAAGAATAGATCAATTTAAGAACCCTCCAAGGCTATGCTTCATGACCAAGATCTTCCCATATCTTTATGGAGATGATAAGCTATCATGACTATTGTCTACATTCAAAATATAATTCCTCATTGGGTGCTAGAAAATATGCCTCCTGAAAAATACTTCTCTAGTCAAAATCCTTTAGTGGATCACTTGAGAATTTTTTGTTGTCCTATCTACATTCACATTCCTAAAGACAACAGAAAGAAGTTGGATCCATCAAGAAAAAATGGAATCTTTGCTAGATATAAAGTATCCTCAAATTCTTACATAATCTACATTAGGGAGAAAAGAAAGATTGAACTTAGAAGAGATGTCACCTTTTATGAAAATGTTGCATTCAAAATCTCTACTGAAGTTCCCATGGATATTGATGAAGAGGAAGAACATGAGGCTCCCCATTAAGAAAACTTAGAACTTCCTATTGATCACTTGGAAGCACTAGAAGGACCTTTTGAACATGTGGATCCTGTGTCCATTGCATAAATCAAGAATAGGCATGCTTGGCTGAAGTCTACATTGAAGGAAGTTGATGGACATGCAACTCCTCGTGGTAGATTCATAGAAAGTAAGAGGTGTAAAAGATACTTAGGGTATGAAACATTCATGAATAATCTAATCAATTTTTAGCTTTTTAATTATGAAGAATCATCTAGCTAGCATGTTTGGAAGAATGCTATGATGGAGGAGTATCAATCAATCATGAAAAATGGTGTATGGGAAATTGTTCCAAGACCTGAGAATTTAGTTGTAACTTCAAAATGGATATACAAAATCAAACACGTAGTAGATGGAAGCATTGAAAAATATAAGCCCAAATTTGTGGCTAGAAGGTTCCCCTAGAAAGACATAGAAGATTAATATTAGACATTTTCTCAAATTTCTAGGTGCACAACAATCAAGGTTCTTATTTCCCTTGCAACATTTATGGGATTGAATATTCATCAAATGGACATGAACATTTCCTTCATCAATGGTGTGATTGAAGGAGATGTATATATATAAAAACCCTAAGGGTTTGAGGTTAATGGGAAATAATCTCACATATGCAAGTTGAAGAAAGCCCTCTATGGTTCAAAACAATATCCTAGAGGTTGGTACTCTCGCATTGACTCTTATTTAACAAGGCTTAATGTTTTAAAGAGTAAAGTTGATTCCAACCTCTACATCAAGGTTGTGAAGGATACACCTATGATATTGCTTCTTTATATGGATGGCATAATTTTGAAAAGAATGGAATATCTCATTCGTCATTGTAATATGGATTCAACTGTTGAATTTGATATGAAGGATCTTGGGTTATGCATTACTATTTTGGAGTTGAAGTCTGGCAGAAACCTAGGGATGTTTCCCTTGGGAAAGGGAAGCATGTTATCAATATCCTATAGAAATTTGGGATGTTAGAATGCAAGCCCATGGTAACTCCCATGATAACAAACATAAGGAAGCTGAGAGAATGTAATTTTCATTCTATTGATCCATCTATGTATAGGCAGTTGATTGTTCATTGATGTACTTGGTCAACACTAGACCTACAATTTTCTTTACAATGAACAACCTAAGTCAATCCCAAATGGATCCCAAGCATGATCGTTGGATTTCAAAAAAGCATGTTCTTAGATATATTTTTGGTATAATGGCTACTACTTAAAGTTTGTTATAGGTAATGAGATCACGTTGCAGTGATTCTATGACACTAACTGGGATGGAAGTACCGATGATGGAAAGAGTAAAACCGATGGATGTTTTTGATTGGGCTCTACTATGGTTTATTTGGTGGGCAAAAAACATTTTTTTGTGGAACTAAGTT
The DNA here is from genome assembly GCA_000404065.3 of Pinus taeda. NCBI lineage: Eukaryota > Viridiplantae > Streptophyta > Pinopsida > Pinales > Pinaceae > Pinus > Pinus taeda. The sequence continues at coordinate 186,485 of APFE030338894.1, forward strand.
CTACTGAGGTAGAATATATGGCAACATGTGCAGTGACTTAAGAAGAAATTTGGCTTCATAAATTTCTTGTCAGGTTGTTTGATAAGATGTTGGAAACCACAGTGACATTCTGTGACAACCAAACTTGTATAAATCTGATAAAGAATCCAATGTTCCATGGACAATCACAACATATTGGCATCAAATATCACTATATTCATGACATGTTATAGAAGTGAGCAATGAATATCTAGTATATCTCCACTAATGAGCAAGAAGTTGATATTCTAACGAAGCCTCTCCCTAAAGGAAAGTTTTTGTATTTCATAAATAAGTTGGGAATTATGGACAATGACTCTCTCATCGAGAAGGAGTAGTCATCCACCTAGATCATGTTATTCTTCCTCTGCCACTTGACTAGTATAGGGGCATTATCCCTGTGCCAATGTGACCATTATAGGAAGAATTGTTTGACTAATTAGACAATCATTCTCCCTATGTCTTGTACTTTGACCAATATATGAATGTTATCCATGTGTCTTATACATTGACCAATATAGGGATAATGTTCCAGTGATAATATTCTTGTTTCTTGTACATTGACTAGTATAGGGATATCATCCTTGTGTTAAGCACATTGACTAGTATAGGAAGATGGACATTTTCCTATGTCTTGTACTGTGAATAATATAGGGTTGTGGTCCCTGTATCTTGTATAATGACCAATATAGGAAAATATGACTAGAGGTTACCTTCTTAGAATATAGGAGCCTCCCAACATCTAGCTCAAAGCTCTTCTTTAAGAGAGCTTATTGATAAAAATTATGCATCGCTTTAATTAATGTCTCTTTGGTAGGCTATGTCCAGATATGGTGGTACCATGGTTATGAAACACTGGTTGATTGATGAACCTTGGAGAGAGAATGCATGAATAATACCATGGTGGTTTGGTATTGGTTTTTTGAGTTAGTAATGATGAACTGTTAATGATACCGATCTAATCTTGATCTTTCCTTAGATAATTTTTTTTCAACTTATAAGACATCTTGACTGTGATTATGAATACCTCCCTAGCTAAGAGGGAGTGTTGAAAATGTAGCTATGGTTGGTCTTCATAACAATTATTTATTATCATTGTTATTGGACAAATAATTTATTATTTTTCAAGCATGTTCATCATGATTCGGTAAAGTTAAAAATGTATTATTTTATTTATAATTACAACTGGCTCCACATGTGCTAAGTTGGTTTGTCTAGAAACTCACTCATTCAAATCAGATCATTTTTTCTAGATGACTAGGATGGTTTTCCTAGGAACTCACTAATTCATATCAACTAATGGCTATATAAAGAACTCAATTTAATCTCCCTCAAATGTAATTCGATCACTAAAGCATCTATCATTTGTTCATCTATTCGAAGGTCTTGAAAGGAGTCATCAAGGCTATTGTGGAAGAGATATGAGGCATGCTCTTTGTTTAGAGGCTAATGTGGAAGGTCTAAGGTATGGTCTTTTTCCAAGTTTTGTAGCTCTGTTGAAGATCGATATGACCCTTGTTTAAGTATTTCTTCCATTGAAGATTTGCTTCTAGGTTGATTTCATGCAGGTTGTACTAAGGGTTTTTCTCTAAGACATGTGGCATATAGATTGGTCCTAGTTCAGATATATTTATATGATATTTGTGGCATATAGATTGGGCCTAGCTTAGATATATTTATCTAAGGTCTGTGGCATATATATTGGTCTGATTTTAGATCTACGTCTATGATATTATTGATATATAGTTTGGTTTGAATTTTAACCTATTTCAGGTCTATAATTAGACCTAGATATGAGGTTATTTTAGATATGGATTTGCAATTTTGTCCATGTTTGTGCATCCTTAGATATGTAATATATACTAATTCTGAGCCTCAGAAGGAATGGATCCAAGCTCTATTTTTGTGGTATGATGAGAGGATCAACCTCTTTTTTGTGAAGTTGATTGAATATTTTGAGAAGAATACCCTTAGGACTTGTGGAAACCATCTTGTGGTCAGTATTATTTATGTCTTGATGTCTTGTTGAAGGATCTATCTAAGGAAAATTTTGATTGGGTTTTCCCCTTCATGGGGTTTTCCCCTAGTCTTTGACATAAACTTTGGTGGCTCTTATTATTGTGTAATGTAATATCTATTTTGTTTTCACTGCTGTCTGTTAAATTTCTGAAGTGAAATTACTTAATGAAGAAAATTAATTAAAGAATCTTAGAAAAATCACAAATAATGACCAGTAGCTCAAAAATATTACTACTTGATATTCAACACCCCCCCATAATTCTATATTGATCCTCTAACAACCTCGAGTTAAAAGTTCATGTAATAAAGTTAATAAAGGTGAAATAAGACCAAGGTCATGGGACACATATTCCAGGTTGAATGTTATACAAAACATCCTAGTCGGCGTTCATTTGATTTATTATGGCCATGGAAATTGGCAAAGGAATTTGCAAAGGGAAAAAGGAATTATTGGCATTTTATTTACGAAAATAAAGGAAAATAGAATAAAAGGGATGTGAAAGGTCACAGGTTGCATGTGAGGAGGAAATTGAAGGAACATAGATGAAAAATGAAGAAAATAGAGGCCTCAATAATAAAAAGTCTTTTGAGGATCGCTTCACAACTTTTGTCATCCTTTTTTGAGTTGAGTTTTTGAATTGGCTTCAGAGAGGAGAAGAGCACAAAGAGGAGAGAGAAAGAAATCACGCAAAGGAAGGACAAGAAATCAAAGGATAGAGAAGGAAGATTTGGATCAAACAACTTCAAAGGGAATACTTGCAGGTAAAAAGTTGCATGTATGTTTGTTTTGGCATGCATGGTACATGTATATGTATATTTGGTTTTCTTGTTTTCATTAGCATGGGATTTGTCGAATGTGATAGTGGTTTTTAGCATTGCCTTGCCATTTCTAGATAGCCATGGTGTGATGGGATTTATTCTTCGTTAAGCTTTGTATTGCAAGAAGGTTTTGAATTCAAGTGAGGTGGTCTCAATAAAATCCTAAGGGTTGGGGGTGGAGATGGTTTTATTCGGGAAGCCCTCAATGGGTGGGTGGAGACAAGAAAAATTCCTCAAGGGATGATGAAGGAATTCTAAGGCATCCAAGCTCGGTTTGCTTTTTTGATCTCGAGACTGGTTTAGGTGAGATACTGATAGTGTGAGGGTGGAGGTGGTATAACCTCTAGATTCTCTGGGTTGTTTATGTATTAGTTTATCCCATGATATCCCACATTTATGCTTGGAAGATAGCATTGGGGTGATTGGATGAAAGAGGGATTTGGTTCAGCCCAATCTATGGTCGGGTTGTACGTGGAAGTCCCTGACTTAGTTTGATTTTACATATGTTAATGAGAGCTAATTTCCTCTTGTATTTTATGAGTAAATGTACTTGTTATGATGTGGCTTTGATGGTTGTTAAATCATTGTTATTATTCTAGTTATATGTTGGTTATAAGCATGGTTTTATGATAGATTCAAGATATGGCTCTTATCATCTTTTGATTGGTAAAGGAATGGTTATTGAACACATGACCTAATAGATGTTATTGTAGCTATTGTGAGAGGGAATTAGACCTTCTTGATGATTATCAGATAAGTTTCGTATATCTTTGTTCAGATATGCATTCATGATCCGTAGATTTCATGTTCTCAATATTTTGACGGAATGACTGTCATGGTTAGGCTTGGTTGGTTCAAGTGATTTTATAAGTTTTCTTAATGTCTTTTTCCTCTTGTCATTTATCATTTTGGAAATTTCAATCAATTTTTGGGCAAAGGTCTGGATCCTAGCCCTGAAAAAGTGGTTCGGATTTTGGGGTCGCAAGCATAGAACTGGGAATTCTAGTTTGCATTGGATGGGAGACATGGTTATCCATGCGATTGGAGGGTTAAAATAACTATATTTCCTTGTTATGCAAGGGACTGAGAGTCCATATCTCTCATGAAACAACAATATGGATTAGGGTTCGGGCACCTGGATTGGTCATTTAGCTCATGCGGGTCTTATAGCTTCTAAGGAAGGTCAGTAATGTTGGTCGATTCCACTTTCTTAAATGTACTTAGGAGGTTGATTCATGTTATATTAGCCCTCATTTCCTTTTTACCATGGCTAGCTAGTGAAAGTGGGTAAATGTGGGAGGTGGCATTATAGATTGGTATCAAAACATGGTTCAAATACTTGGACTAGATGGGTTTGATGCATGTTGTTATGCATGCATTGTCATGGTTATGGTTGTCATGCATGAGGTCATGGTATGTAGTTCGTATTTTCAAGCATGATGTTTTCATATTGATATGATTATGATTATACATGTATCATGCTAATTTGGACTAATTTCGCAGATGAGATAAGCCTCCCTTAAACATCATTAAGGTATAATTTTCACTATGGTGTCTATTTGGATTATTTGACATGGCATGATTGCAGGAATGAGAGAATCAAAGATGATGAGAAAAATGGTGAACTACATTTCACCTGACTCTTCTTAGAGATCAGTTGGGAAACAAGGAGATGAGTACTCTCCTAACATAGCAGATACATTGAGGAGTTTGAGGGAAAAAATCATAAGTTTCAAGGCAGACAATTACATGTTGGTTGAGGTTCAGGAATTACTTACAAGGGCTCAGGAAAAGTAGGCAAAGGTCAACACAATGATCCTTTAGAGTTTGTTAGACTTGCATAGATAGGGAAAACTAAGGAATATTCAAGAATGGGAAGAGAATACTAATGGGGAATAGGTAGCAGGTCAAAGTTAGGATACAGGTCAGGTAGAGGAGATACAATCAGGGATGGCAGATCATTGGGTACACCTAACAAGAGACTAGTATGTATGGCTTTCATTCTCGTTCCGCATCCAAGAGACATCATCACCATCATCAATGTCATCATCCTTATAGGAGTGAGTATTTTCCAGAGGAGTTCAAGAATGTCAAGCCTCCCACATTCAATGGAGAGATGAAGAAGTCAGAATATGTAGAGGCATGGTTGTTTGGGATGAAGAAATTATTCAGATTACATAACTATTTAGAGAACATGAAAGCCAAAATAACTACCTTCAGTCTTAAAGGGAAAGAAAATATCTAGTGGGGAGATGTGAAGAATTTTAGAGGAATTTGAGAAGAAGAGTTGGTTTGGCATGACTTCGAGAGACTCACTAAGAAGAAGTACCTATCTAAAATATATTACGATGACAAAGCTAAGGATTTTAATGAACTATGGATGGATTTTATGACAGATGATGAGTATACTAGCAGGTTCTTGGAGTTGTTGAGGTATGTGCCTTACCTGGAGGATGAGAAAACAAAAATTCAAAGATTCATGAGTAGGTTACAAACAACATATAGAGACCAGATTGAGTTTGATGAGCCTCAATAGCTAGAGGAATCCATTAGGAAACTTAAGCATTGTTATGAGAAATCAAAGCCTAAATCTGAACCTAAATGTGAATTGAGGGGGAATGATAAATCTAAACGTAAGTGTACAACGAAGCAAGGAAGACCTCAGGATGCAGGTGAGAAAGAAAATGGTTCTCCTTACAATAAGTTTAATGCAGTTGAGAACGGACATGGTTCTCATCCTGGAGAGTAGTAGAATAGAGGTGATGGTAGGGGACCATTGCAGTGTTGGATTTGTAGTAAAGATCATCGTAAGAAGGATTTTCCATTGTACTAGGGTGGAAGGCCTCCGATCTATAATGCTCATGAGACGCAAACAATTTGGGATGTTGGAAATAACATTCCTTGGATTTATGGAGTTGTGGATAGCAATTAGGCAGATCACCAAGAATCCATTATTGAGATGGAAGGTAAGCTTTGTGATTGAGTTGTTTCCATTTTGACTGAAACTGAATCGAATTATAGTTGTGTTAATCCTGACCTGATGAATAAGTATGGTTTTAATAAAAGTAGTGCATGCATAGTCTTGGTTGGTGTAGTTGGATACATGTACTAAAAAGAGAGTTTATCATTAGGTAAGGGATTGTGCATTTGAGCTGAATGGTATGACTACATCTGCACATCTAAATGTGCTTCCATTGGTATCATATATTATGCTTTTGGGTGTGGATTGGTTGTATCTTCATAGGAACAAACTATATTTTTATGACAAGGTTATTGAGTGCCTAGATGATAATGGGAAAAATAGAATCTTGCAGGGAAAGAAGAAACCTACATCGGTTAGGATGGTTAAAGCTATGTAATCTAAGCACAGTTGTAGGAAGGGGTGTGTATTGTTTGCAATTCATATTTCTAGTGACAAGGGTAAGGATATTGAGGACGCATAATTTTTCAAGAGGTACCCTATCTTGTAGTAATTTTAGGATGGATTTCTAGCAGAGGTTCTAGAGTTTCCTCCCCACAGGGAAGTGGACTTTTCTATTGTGTTGGTACTAGGAGCAGCCCCAAAATCAAAGGAACCTTATACTCTGAGCACTCCAGATCTAGTAGAAATGAAGTTGCAATTGAAGGAAATTCTTGATAAGGGATACATTAGGCCACGTGAATCACCTTGGGGTGCACCAATGTTATTTGTGAATAATAAGGATGGTACTCTCAGATTTTGCATTCAGTGTTGTTTGTGAAGAACAAGGATGGTACTCTCAGATTTTGCATTGATTATAGGTAGTTGAAGAAGGTGACGATCAAGAAAATGTATCCATTACCAAGGATTGATGACTTATTTGACTAGTTAAAGGGAGCATCAATGTTCTCAAAGATTGATCTGAGATTAGGATATCATCAGGTATGCATCAAAGAAGAGGATATCTACAAGACTACTTTATGGACTAGGTATGGTCATTATGAGTTGTTGTGGTTCCTTTCGGTTTAAGTTATGGTCCACCTACTTTCATGTCCTTGATGAATAGTGTGTTGCATCCTTATCTGGAGAAGTTTGTGATTGTATTAATTGATGATATATGGATATATTCTAGGAGTGAGGAAGATCATGTAGAACACTGGGTAGCAGTGTTAAGAATGTTAAGAGACAATCAATTGCAAAGCTTAGTAACTGAAGTTTCTTTTCGGCAGAGGTACATTACTCCTGAAAGGATAAGAGCTATCATGGAATGGGAAAATCCTATAAATGTGGATGAGGTTAGATCATTCATGAGGTTAGCAGGTTACTACAGGAGGCTCATCAAGAAATTCTCACATATTCCTATGCTATTACATCATTGTAGAGGAATGGAAATAAATTTGAATGGATAGAGGAATGTGCAAAAAGTTTTGAGGAGTTGTAGTAGTTGCTGACAAATGTTCCAATTATTAATATTGTAGGCCCATATAAAGAGTTTGCGGTGTGTACAAATGCTTGGAAGAGAGGACTTGGTGGAGTCTTGAAGCACGAGGGACACATGGTATGCTACGAATCAAGGAAACTGAATGAGAACTAGCAGAACTATGTGACACATGATCTTGAGTTGGTGGTGATCATTGATGTATTGAAGGTGTGGAGGCACTATCTTCTTGGCAAGAGTTTCATATTGATAAGTGATCACAATGGGTTGAGATACTTGTTTGACCAACCTAATCTAAATTCTAGGCAAGCTAGGTGGTTGGATACCCTCAATGAGTTGGACTATGAGATCGTATACATTAAAGGAAAGGAGAATAGAGTTGTAGATGCTCTTAGTAGGAGCGTGCAAGAAAACCATGTTGCAGCTATGAGCTCTTATGGGACAAATTTACAGGATCATATCTTATAGGTAGGACAGGAGGATGTTAGGTATAAGGAGCTTAGGCATAGGTTACAAAAAAATGGGACATGTGATCAGTATGTGGATTATCATCTCATGAAAATGACTTGGTGATGTTTAGGGATAGGATCCATGTGCCAAATAACAGTGAGCTCAAGAATATTACCTTGAGGGAGTTTCATGTCAAGCCATATTCAACTCAACTATTATATCAAAAGACATTGACAGTTCTGAAGAAGTTCTAGCATTTGAAGAATTTTAAGAAGGAAGTGGCAAAGTTTTTTGCTAGGTGTTTGGACTATTAGCAAGTGAAAGCTAAGTGTAATCACCCAACTAGTTTGTTACAACCTATTCTGATTCAAGAATGGAAATGGGAGTTCATTTCCATGGATTTCATTACAGGTTTTTCGAGGACATCTCAACAACATGATTCCATCATGGTTGTGAATTACAGGTCGAGTAAGGTAGCTCACTTCATTGCAGTTAAGTCTACGAATTCACCTACTGAGGTAGCTCAGATATTCATCAGGGAGATAGTGAGATTGCATGGTATTCCTAAGAAGATCATATCAGATAGAGATGCCAAGTTCACTTCTAGGTTTTGGAAGGAGTTATTTGCAGGTTTGGGTACAAAGTTGGCCTTCAAGACAACTTATCATTTACAGACAAATGCAACGAAAAAGAGAGTCACGTGATATTGGGGGATATGTTGAGGATTTATGTTATGCACTAACAAAGGAGGTGAAGGAGTATCCTCCATTGGTTGAGTTTTATTACAATAATAGGTATCATGAGTCACTTAGGGTGATTTAGTTTGAGGCACTCTATGGGTGGAGTTGTAACACTACCATCAGCTGGAGTGATCTAGTGAACATGGTACTTATTGGACCATACATGTTGTCAGAGATGGAATAGGAAATGTAGATTATAAAGAAGAATATAAAGGCATCACAAGATAGAAAAAAGAGTTATGCAAATCAACACAGAGCCTATAAGGAGTTTTAGGTTGGGAAACATGTGTACTTTCACATCAAGCCCAAGAGGAGCTCCTTGAGAATTAGGTCATGTGAGAAGCCGGAACCTCGGTATTGCGAGCCTTTTAAGACCCTTGAGAGCATTGGAATAGTGGAATACAGATTTTCACTATCTCTGACAGTGAAAGTCCATGATGTTTTCCATGTTTCATTGCTTAAATTATATGTGAAAGATGTTGATCATGTTACTGATTGGTTTGTATTACAGGTGGCACAAGAAGGAGAATTTTATCTGGAACCTCAATGAATATTATAATGGAAACAACTCATGCTCCAGAATAGAGAAATAAATCAAGTTAATGTGTAGTGGAAGAAATTTAGGCTCAATGAAGCTACGTGGGAGATAACTAATCAGATGCAGGATATATATCCTTCATTATTTGCCAGTTGAAGAAAATAATTTTTTGGTATATGTACATATTTATGTATGATTGTTATTGTAAATGCCACAATGAGTTGTTTTAGAAAGATCCAATAAGCATTATAATTTTTATGTTGTCATACTTTTCATGATGATTATTATTTTGAGTAGGATGTTCATTGTAAATATTGCATCGAGCTAAGTTATAAAGCTCCATGGGATGTATGTTTTTGTTTTAGTTGTCTTGCTAGTCATAGGTGTCATAAAACATTGAGGATGATGTTTCCTTAAGGGGGAGGGGTCTATAATGACCCTGGGTTAAAATTTGATGTAATAAAGATAATAAACGCAAAATAAGACCAAGGTCATGGGACACATATTACACATTGAATGTTGGGTAAAACATCCTAGTGGGTGTTCATTTGGTTTTTTATGGCTAAGGAAATTGGCAAATGTATTAGAAAAGGGAAAAATACATTACTGGAATTTTATTTATGAAAATAAAGGAAAATAGGAGAAAGGGGATATGAAAGGTCAAAGGTTGCATGTGAGGAAGAAATTGAAGGAAAATTGAGGAAAAATGAAGAAATTAGAGGCATCAATAATATAAAAGCTTCTGAGGATCAGTTCACAACTTTTGTCATCTTTTTGTCAGTTGAGTTTTGCAATTGGCTTCATAGAGGAGAATAGCACCAAAAGGAGAAAGAAAGAAAGAAAGCTAAGAAAGGACAAGAAAGCAAAGTAAAATCAAGGAAGAGTTGGCTCACGAAACTTTTGAGGGAATACTTGCAGATAACAGGTTGCATATATGATTTCGTAGCTAGTTTGGGCATGCGTGGTACATGCATGTGTATATTTAGTTATATTGTTGTCATTGACATGGGTTTTGTCAGGTGTGACAGTGGTTTTTATCATTTCCTTGCCATTTTTAGATAGTCATGGTTTGATGGGATTCATTCTTGGTTGAGATTTGGATTTCCAAAAGGTTTGAGGTGGTCTTAGGAAAATCCCAAGCGTTGAGGGTGGAGACGATTTTCTCTGGGAATCCCTCGACAGGTGGGTGGAGACAAGAAAATTTCCTCGAGGGATGGTGAAGGAATTATGAGGCATCCAAGATCAGTTTGGTTTTGTGATCTTAGGACTAGTTTAGGTGAGATCACGGTAGTGTGATGGTGGAGGTGGTTTAACCTCTAGATTCCCTTGGTGTTTTATGTATTGGTTTATCCCATGGGATCCCACATTCATGCTTGGAATATGGCATGGGAGTGATCAACTGAAGGAGAGATTTGGTTCATCTCAATCTATTGTCAGGTTGTACGTGGAATTCCCTGACTTGGTTGGCCTTTGCATATGTTAATAAGAGCTATTTTCCTCTTGTATTTTATGATTAAATTTACTTTTTATGATGTGGCTTTGATGGTTGTTCTATCATTGTTATTATTCTAGTTATATGTTGGTTATAAGCATCGTTTTATGACAGATTCAAGATATGGTTCTTATCATGTTTTGATTGGTAAATGAATGCTTATTAACTACATAACCTAATAGATGTTATTTCACTTATTATGAGAGGGAATTAGACCTTCTTTTATATAAGTTTCAAATCTCATTGTCTAGATGTGCATTCATGACGTGTAGATTTCATGTTCTCAGTATGTTTGACGAAATGACTGTCATGGTTAGGCCTAGTTCAGTTAAGTTCTTGTTTAAGTTTTTTGTTAATGGATTTTTCCTGGTATCATTTATCAGTCTATAAAGTTCCATCAAGTTATGGGTGGAGGTTTGGATCCTAGCCCTGAAAAATCACTTAGATTTCGGGGTCGCAGGCACAAAACTGTTAATTCTAGACTATAGTCGTTAGGAGGAAGGGTTATCCATGAAACTAGTAGGTTACAAATGTTATATTTCCTTGTAACGCAAGAAACTAGAAGTCCATATCACTCAAAAAGCAAGATGGCTTAGGGTTTGGGCACCCAGAGTGGTCATTTATCTCTCGTGGGTCCTGTAGCTCCCGATGAAGGTCAGTAAAGTTTTGGATGGTCAATTCCACTTCCTTAACTGTACTTAGGAGGTTGATTCATTCCATAATAGCCCTCAACTCAGTTTTACCTCAACATATTGGTGAAAGTGGGTAAATTTGGGAGGTGGTGTTATAGATCCCCTTTTAATATCTTGATTGCTAGTTTTCCTACCTAATTTCGAATTAGTTCTCTTTGATTCCTTGATATTTTTCCTCCGAATTTATAAGTCAATGATGATTATCTAAGTTTTACTCCTCTCACCTCCTTTTTCTTTAACTCTTTGAATATTTCCATATTTAAACTTTGATCCTACTCACAAAATATTGGCAAATTATTTTTTATCCTTTGGCCCAATTTTCTAATAAACCTCCATTTCCAAATTAGGCCTTACCTTGACCTCTTCACCTGGAGTTTGCCCCAATTTTCTAATCAGAATAATTTTCCAAAGAAATACCTCCTTTTGAAGCCTCCCTTCAAACTTTGAAGCCTTTCTCTTTGAATGTATATGTTGGTAGGTACACACTTTTAGAAGGTCCCAATATTCAATCAACCCCCTTACCATTAACTCTCTTGATTCAATAATTTTGATTTTTTATGCATTGTTTTATCTTTGTGCTCTTTGAAGTATTTATTTTCCACTTCTACTTATTTAATGACTAGAATTCTAAAATTAGGCGCCTACTTTACCAAGTCAGCTTTTCTTGTCTTGATTTGGTGACCAATCCTAATTAAGAAATTAGGACCTCTCTTTACCTATTTGACTCTTCCTCAAGCTAAATTTAGTAATCAACCCTAATTTTCAAATCGAGTAGTCTATCATATTCAAAATTTTTATGGTGGATGGTATTCTGTTAATTATTCCCAATGCTCAAATTTCTCAACCCTCACTCCAGTATAGATTTAGTTTGGATTTTTATGGAATCTAATGGAAAATTTTATGTTATTTTAAATCTAGCTCATGCACCTTGTTCTAGCCTTAATTACTTGTAGGAATTTACATCTAGAACATCATTTTAGAGAAGGGTAATGAAATTTAAAGAAACGAGTTCCAGTAATAATGAAGAGATTTTGAACAATCAAGATCAAGGTAATTTTTTTTAACAGGAATGGGCATATTCCACCTAGTGGAATCGGTAACTTTGTACATATGGCTACCACTATTTCACCTAGTAGAACTATTTCATCAATTCCACAAGGGTCGTCTTACAACATATCTCTGAAGACTTGAACCCGCGTAGTTGAGGACAAAAAATGTGTTCCATACCACTCGAGCTAAGTTCCTTCAACATCAATATCAAGAATTGAACTAAAAAAAGAATTGAACATTTAGGTGATAGAGAAGGACAGTTGGATGAAGAAACTAAACAAAACAGGAAGGGAATTCATGAAAACAAAGGAAATTGATTATCGAGGTGGAAGAATCAAAATGACCAATCTCCCTCTTCCCATTTTATATAAATAAGACAAAATGATAAAAAAAAATGAGAGTTTCTCCTGAGATTGTAAACTACTCTCAATATCAACTAATAAGTGAACTAGCCACTATTTGTAGATTCATTCTAGTGTATATATGTTGTGGGTCTACTTTCTTGCATACTATGCTTGAATGACTATGAAAGTATTTACTTTTGTTAGGGAGTTTTCTCATATAATGGAGATGATTTATTGCTTTTATGTTTCAATCAGTTGCTATCTTTGAATATGAAATGGTTGTTCATCATTAAAGTAAAGCTAACATGATTTTATGACTAGTTATTTAACTATTTTAATCATTGCTTTTACATTGAACTTTTATATGTTCTAATACCTAGAATGGTTACTTACATCATATTCATTTTCTATTCTTAAATCTTAGTTAGGTGCTTAGATTAGGATTTCATTTTTTTATTAATTACATGATTGCATTTTAGGATTTAGAACCAGAACCCAAAGCTCATTTATATATTTGATAGCCAAGCAAACACATCAGAGGAGTTTGCAATCCCAAATAAGAAATAGGCTAACTAAGATTTAGTTATTGGAAAACTCCCTTAGTCTAATGGACATTTTGTTCGCATTTAATGCCTCCATTTACCAATAATTAAAAAATTCCCTGAAGACTTATAGTGATTACATTGTATAATATCAATTAAAATGTGTTGTGGAAGATAAACCTTTAAAATTAAAATGGCTAAAACATCCCAAAAAGAATTAACAATAAAGAAAAAATTAAATGACCTAAATCATGAGATACACAATTGTATACATTGTTCTCGGGTCATACCCTTAGAAGAAGAAATCTTGAAAATTCCAACGCCCATTTCCATTTAAATGAATTAGATTCCAACTATTATTAAGTACTATATGTCATAATGGTTGAGAAAAGTGAGAGTAAAAGATACAAGTGTGTATAAATTCAACTCGGTGAATTGGTAAGTTAAGTATTTACCATACATATTTTTTCGAAAGTCTTTTATTTCACATGAATAAAAATAAATGTAATTCAACTAATGAATTGATTTTATTTTTATTAATATTTAATCATAATAATTATTTCTAAATTAGGCATTCAATAAATTTGACATTTAAATTGACTGATACTAAATATGAGATATAAATGTTTACAATAATATATTAGATAAGTTATTTTCATTTGATTTAAATTTCTTAAAAATGAGAAGCAACAACTTTTTATTTATTTATTATTATTTTAACTTGTTCTTTATTTACCTGTCATTATTCAAAATCTCAAGTCTCTTTCGATATGTATCATAGTTCGTGGATCCTGATTTATTTATGGTTTATGTGACTTATTCTTGGTCTCCCATGAAGGTACATCAAGGTATTCATCAGCGTAGAATATATATCTATAATATATATATTAAATATTAAATTTATATTTTACTACACTCATAATTGTTGAAATTAATTTGTAGATTCAAAATTTTTCATGAAATTTATTAAATTACAAGTCTTGAAGCTATTCTATTTGCGGAAGTTAATTCACCATCTAGAATACAAATCATAGGCATGTGTTGTAGTAGTTACAACCACTCTCCAAAATTTTACCTTCGCTTTATTTTGGAGCCTTCCTCCTTAAATCTTAGCAGCTTATCTCATACTGCTCAGGTACTTGTGCTTTCATTTGGGTTTATCTTTCACTTTACAGCTTGTGTTTGCCTACTTAGTTTGTTTGTCTAACCAAAAGCTGACCCCGTGACTTGGCTGCAAACTGGTTCTAGCACTGGCTTGATGATCTGTGCAATGCTTGAGGGCAACCAGTGTCGCTCTCAAGAAATGCACAGTGAAACCCAACAGTGAGCTTCAGCTCCAGAATTGCATAGACCCAGCTGGTAGCTTGTACTTAGCTAGGAAACTTTGTAAAGAAAACCAAGCCAGCAAGTGAGCCTTCAGCTCTAGATTTTCATAGAGCCAACTCACAACCAACCATCAGTCCAAGAATTGCGTAGTCTAAACCCACATTGAGCACTCAAATCCATAATTGTGTAGAAATAACTGACAGCATACCTTTAGGCCAGAAATTGCACAGAGCCTGAGAGCCCACCCAAAGCCACTCAGCCCAGAAATTGCACAGAACCATATTGTGCTCAGAAACTATCAATACATAAACTAGAGAGTTGCTTGGTCCTCCCCACGACTACATCATCTTTCGAGGAAGTGTATGGTAGGGTTTCCAAAAAGGAAGAAGATAAGACAAAAATAATCCCTGGGAATTAGGGATCCATTATTAGTTTCTCGAAGGCATCACATTGCCATCTTTAGAAGTTTCTGCCAAGTGTCGTTGTTCTCCTTGATCTCAAGCATACACATCATTAACCCCATTTTCTCAAATATATGTATTAGACATCTCTAGGGCTCACTTATGCATTCTATCATCAAGCTCTAGGTTCCCTAGGATATCAAGGAGCCTTCGAAGCATTGTCATCACTTTTCGGGGTGAGTTTTCCCGTTTTCTCACCAATAGTCACCAATGTGGTGACTCCCTTTGCGTGCTTCATGTTTCTTCAGTTTTATCCATTGGTGCACTTGTTTTACATATACATATCTACACTTAGTCATATCTACACTCATCCTTACATCATCCTTCAGATCTGCCTATTTGCACACTTCCCATGAACATATCTAGGCTACCCCTACTCGGGTCTCACATTCACTTGCATGCACTGTGCAATCTAGTAGCTCAAGGCCTCTACCTTGGCTTCTGGAATTGCATAGAGCCTATCCTAGGCTGGCTCCAAATGCACATTGTCTAGTTCCAAGAGCCAATCTCCCAGCTTGGTCACTAAGACTACACAATGCACAGTGTCTCCTAGGCCATGTGCCATACTAAATTGTGCATTGCACAATTCTAGTCAACAAGATTCCACATTGACTGTCTAGACTACGTTGTGTGTAGTTCCCACAGTCAGTCAATCACCCCTTGTCAGTCAAAATTGCACATTTCCTCTCATCAAATGCCCTGGCTGCTGCTTGATCATGCTGTAAAGTTAGAATTGTAAGAGATAATGTTTGCTTGCCATGAGTGTCCATTTTGTCCCACAGGTAACACACTTGAGAAGCGCTTATCTCTAGTAGGAATTGTACCATGCCACCAAAGAGAGTTTCTTTAAGAGTGACCATTGAAAGTGGTACCGAGGAAGTAGTTGAGCAAGCACCAGTTTACTTGCCAACACATGGAGATGCCCAACTATTTGCAGAAAATGAGGCAACATTAACATGGCATCAAAACCAACATTAGTGGTAGAAGGCAGCAAGCCATTACAGGATCAGGGAAAGATGAAATTGTTGACATAATAGAGGGAGAAAAAACTGCAGAGCGAAAGCGCACTCACTCTTCATGCATGCAACTTTGACAACATAAACAAAAGGAAGCAATAGACACAGACAATAAAGCAGAGGAATACAAAAGAGTAGAGCTTGCAGGTAGAAGAACTAAGATCACAACAATTAGACCAATAATTGAAGGAAGAACAGGAGCTGGGAAGCATAAACAAGAAGAAGAACAAAGGCAAGGTGCAATGACAGAGTAACAATGCTAATACATGTTGAAGAGATAGAAGACTAGCAGCTGATGAAGAGAGTGAACAGATGCATGTTCCCTCACCAAAGATAAGCATAAGAACCAAGTCTGACTAGAGGTCTATAGGTACATGGAGTAGTTGATGCACAATGCCACTAGTGATGACTTGCAACTGAGTGCAGACAACATGAATAAGTACGTTGGTGGTTCAAACACACTCAGGAAAATGATGTACATGTTTCAGGACAACAAGGACACAAGTTTCAAGACCACATGCCGAGATGCCATGGAGGCAAGACTCTGCTTTCAACAAGACAACATCATAACATAGTACCCAACTTGGCATTAGTACGTGACTGAGTAACATCAAGTGGAGGTTGCTGAGTTGGTTGTTTCCCACACTCTAGAGTCATATTGTTTTGTCTTCTTAGGTTGTCTCTGGCCTATTTTGTCCCACATGGGTGTATGTGGAAATTGTATGTTATTGTAGATATGTTGTAAGTGAAATTCCAAATGTCATTAGTGGAATGTGAACAGTCACTATGTAATGTAATGAGTTCTGTAAAGAAGTTGAAGAGTCATGAGGGTAGGCGAAGAGTCACAAAGGGGAATGTCAATGGTCACCCCGCCTTTTGTTATAAATAAAACCTCTTAACTCATAGAAAGGGATTTTGGGAGCCAAGCTTTTGGCTAGGCATTTATTAGAGAAGGCTTGGAGAGTATTGTGATGAGAATGGGCTTCTCCACATTGTAGAGTGAGTACATTTCTTTGGAGGAACAGGTGGTGTTGACTGTAGTGTTCCATTAGTGGGGCTAGTGGTTGCTAATGGTGGATGTATGGATGGAACTTTTACTTAATATATATAACTGAGGAAACACGTTTTCATGCCTATGTTGTTATTGTAGTTTGACTATTTTGGTTACTTTAGCAATGTATGTTATTTAACTTATGAATTTGTGTATGAACTATTTTGTATGTGATTGTATGAATATCGTCGAAGATGTGTTGTTGTGTTAACCTATCACTTTGGATTGTGGGCTATTCTACCTCTAGCCTATGATGCCATTCAAATCATTTGCTCCTTTCAGGTTGCGTACTATTACAGGTTCTAAGGGACACACTTCCTTTTCCACTATGTGTGTTATAACCCCCAAGCATCTCACTTGAATTGTCGCAAGGTCACACACTTGCTTTTGACAAAGTTATCATACTTACCTTCGCGTGCTATCATAGTCAAGACACTACTTGTCTAGTCAATTTAATGTCTTAAATTGCTCTACATAAATTATCAATCCGGGTATCATAAATTGATGAAATGTGGTGCACCATATGTGCTTAGTTAACCTTTTTCTTACTTCATTGTTTTATAGATTTTATTTTATTTTGGGGTTTTTTTCTTGTTGATCTCCTAAAGTATCTAATGCAAATGGAAATCCTATTTTAAAGTCTTAAGAATACTTTTAAAGGTCAAGTATGGATGTAGATTTCAAGACAAGGTCTATGTCCCTAATGGTAACTTCCAAACCTTAGCACTTCAAAAGATCTTAAAACATGTTATTGATGGAATTAATACTTAAACAAAAATGTAAGTATGCAACTACTTGAATCAAGCAAAAGATGAAATACTGAACATGAAATCACTATCCCTACTGTTGTCTAAATACAAGAGAAATGAATTAAGCTACCGCACTCAAAGAAATCCAAAAATTGCAAGTAAAGTAAAGCTAAAATCAAATTACATGAACTCATATTTTGACCCCTCGCCATTAGTCTCACTATGGCTTTCGGAGGTAATCATAAACAACTTGAGCAATTTGATATCTATTTGCAGTAAAGTAAACTTAAAATCAAATTACATCAACTCATATTCTGACCCCTCGCCATTAGTCTCGCTATGGCTTTCAGAGGTAATCATAAACAACTTGAGCAATCTAATATCTATTTGCAGAAAAGTAAAACTAATATCAAATTACACACTCATATTTCAATCCCTCACCATCAGTCTCGCTATGGCTTTTAGAGGTAGCCGTCAATGAAATGAGCAATTCAATATCTAATTGCAGAAAAGTAAACTAAAATCAAATCACAACATTTATATTTCGATCCCTCGCCAGTTAGTCTCGCTATGGCTTTCGGAGGTAACTGTCAATGACATGAGTGAGTTGATTTCTAAACTAACTTAACAAAGCAAATGAAAAAGACTGAAATCAAAGCATAACTGAAATTGAAAAGCTAAAAAAACAAGGTCAGCAGAGAGGCAAATCTCATGTCACTATTTGATGCAAAAACATGTAAAGAAAAAACTAATCTACAATCAACCGGTTGAACACACTTACATGAATTAAAATTGCATGAATGAAAAATCTAATCTTTCAAACTTGAAAGCAATCAAATGACATAATAAAATCAAAGTAAAATTACAAAATGAAATCTACTCTACCTTACATTCTAATATGCTCCATGACATATACTTCACATCTCCTTCCATGTTGGGAACATCAAAGCTTTATTCAAATTCTTCAAAATCACAAATTACAACAAAGCTCTCCCAAAATTTCAAAAGCCATCAAGGAAGAACTACAAACTCCAAGCTAAAGAACTAAAAGCCAAGCCAAGCTAGCTAACAAATGAAGGAGAGAGATCTCCTATTTATACAAAAAGATGAGAAGCCATCTCATTAATGGGAGTCCATGAATCTCTCCCTCTACCTCTAGATTCCTGATCAAAATAGGAACTAATAAGACACATGTCTTCTTAGAGTTACAATACAATTAGGAGATGTGACACATATCCTCATGATCCCATGATTCTTTCCACTCAAATTCGAATTTGGCCTTAGAGTGCTACATAAGGGTCTTTTAGAAGCCTCCTTTCAACCTACACATGTCAACAATCTAAACCCATTTGTTAGGTATAAGCATATGCACATTATTTTCTAATTTTTAACCACAAATTCACTCAAAAGGCTTAGAATTAATAAATATTGGAAAATCATATATGTGGCCCAATGATAATGAAAGTGGGATGAATGTGGTGACATATTAGTGAAATGGAGGTGATATAATGGACATAATAGTGAAAGTGTAATGGAAATGAATGACATTTTCAAGACTCAACAATACTAAAAGGGTGTTTCTAAGTCAACTTCTTAGGTAATGTGCTGATGTTGACAAGAAGCGACTCGTTGCAGGAGGGCCTTGATGTATCCCACATTAATGACATGAAACGAGTGTAGTGATTTTGGAGACGAAATGTGACTGACGCCACAAGCTTTAGGAATGGCAGTCATGAAAATGAAGGTTTATGAGTATTGCAAAGGATGATTTTAACTCAGTGACTTCTCTTGAACATGTCGGCAACACTGAATGAATTGGCAGCAATGACCCAAAACCAAAGTAATGGATGGTATGATAGACCATAGGTATGATAACCATCAAGCAGATAACCCAACCCAAGTAGTCACAGAGATGAAGTGAAAGTGTCATGTTCAAGAGCGACCTGCTACCATAAAGTGGTTTACCCCTTTTCCCATTTTCCCCAATCATTGCTAACCAGTACCTCTTTATTTTTTATCAATCTTGAGGAGGATAACATATGCTTGTTGTATAATTCCACCCTTTGGGTGAATCCATCACTATGTGATGTTTTAACGAGTCTAGCAAAGGTGAAACTCGTTCTTGTCATGATGGACAAGTTTATCACTATTTGATGTTTTAATTAGTTTAACGACAATGATAACTTGATCCTTTTCATGTTTAAAGAGTTTGAAAAGGGACAAAAAGAAAACCCCACGAGTTATTTTTCATAGATTTCTTTCTCAAGTCTGAAAAAGCATAGAATAATACGAGAGAGAACATATTTACCATGTTAGATCAACGTATTCCTTTTTCGTAAATAATCTATCTCAGTCCGGAAAATGGTTAAACTTATACTGATTAGATGTCGTTTCCAATCCATTAATGAGCTGAAAAGGACAAACACTCGACAATCTTTTCATATTTCAAGAGTCTGAAAAGAGCTTAAAGAGAACTCCAAGGGGGTTCCTTTTTCGATGTTTAATAGAGCTCGAAAAATAGATAAAAGTATGCTATGTGGTCAAAGAGACAATTCACGATCATGCACGTCAAATTCAGTAAGTCAATTGTAAACTTGCTCATAGAACCACCAAATGGATTAAACATACCTGTTTCATTGGTAAAAATAGGTAAAGACTAAATTTTATTCATTTAATGATCATGAATTAAACACAAAACAAGAATTTACCATGTTATTTTCACCATTTGATATTTACCATTCAGTTTTGTGCTCTAAACCATATTTTTACCTCGAACTTTAGCAGCTGATTGTGAGAGATTCTGTGGATAATTCTCGTGCCGTCCAGATTCGGTATAAAATCTACCCATTCTCTTTCTTTTCATGTCATACTTTTGCAGTTTCAGGAAAATATTTTAGTTTTTTTGGCCTCTAGGGTTAGTATATTTCTCCCTGGGATCAACGCAATCTTCCACATCGAAAAGTACACTGCATAGCACCCAAACAGAAGGGCACTTGCTTTGTAGTGCACTATCTCCTGATCTGGGCTACGCTGGGTGAGTTTCACAAATTTGTTTCACCTGTTTGACCCAAAATTTCTCTAATTTTTTGCATGAAATGGATCCCAACTAAGCTTATGGTTTGATTTCAGGCTTTTGTAGGATCAGAATGTCTATTACTTGGAGAGAAAGAGAGAATGAAGAACAAGACATTGTTTCTGTAAATGATCTGGGTACTGTTGAGGCCCTTAGAAACTGTGGGTTTCTCAATGATCTGGGTACTATTGAGGCCCTTAGAAATTGTAGGTTTCTCAGATACTTCAGGATGTCCGCGATGAGGCAATAATTAAAACTATTGCATTTCTTATTTCATGCATGGGATCCAATGGATAAGGATTTCCACATAAGGAACAAAGTGGTCCCTATTATGATCAATGATGTTTACTTTCTTATTGGGTTGTCGAGATGTGGTACCCCCATTTCTCTTTCAGGATTTGCCCGTGGGGGTGAATCGGTGAGAGACTACATTCAACAGTTTTATCGGCCAGGTACACAGCCTAGCAAAGATGGGAAAATAAACATCAGGGATGTATGTGATTTTTCTTTGAGAATAATCCTTTCAGTATCACAAAGGTGGCAGGCAGTGTGACACTTCGTCTGGCGAATAGATCATACATGTAGTATGCGCTTAAGTGTCTTGAGCCAACTGTATTCAACTGGTGTTAGGTCATACTTTCTTCAATGAAAGGGCATCTGACAAAGGTAAAGAAGTGGTAAGATGAAGAATTTTAGCTGTGGATTGATCTTAATCACTTTTACCTTAGAGAGAATTCCATTGATGCAACCTTTGCGCGTAACACTGGTGTAGTTGGTCCTAGAGATCCACGGATGCAGAGGTGGGTCGAATTGATGGCTAAACATGTTGGTCAGTCATCAATCACATTTTCTACTGCATCCTTCAATTGGCTCGATCGACAACACATTGTCATCAAGGATCATCCATACACAGGGATGGATTTTCATGGAGATCCATATTTGAGTTTACCAGTGGGCTCAATGGGGTGCTATAGGTAAATTGTTTTTGACCAAATGTTTTTTATTTTTAAGTTTCTACATGGTTTTTTGTTTTTGATGTTTCCAAGACTAAACTAAAATCATTCTCCTTCATATAGATGTTGGTACTATTCGACCTATGGGACATCAATAGGAGGCAGGTGGAGCAACGCAAATAAATGTCGGGAGAGTAGTTCTCTAGGATTTGGATTTGACCAAGACACTGGCAGAGTTGCAGGATCATGTAGAGGGGTTAACCCTCAATATTCCAAATGTCTAGATCGAGGAGTTACCTTTGAGGTTACAGTTCCATACTATTGGTGTTCCTAGTCGTTGGATGAGGCTATTGCACATGATAGCTCAAGTTGTGACTTGTTATCATGAACATCACTAGGTCTACTTAGGATGATTTTGTATGCATTTTGAGTTTCAACTATCTATTTTTACTTTCAGAGTTTTTTTATATGGTTATGTGCAATCCTATTCAACTAATGATGTGAATTGAAAATTTACTTTTACATATGTCGCAAATGTCTGCTTAAGACATAGTTCGCTAAAGAATTAGTTAATGTGTTAAAGTTTCTGGAAATATGTTGATATTGAATGTACTCAAAATGTCTTTCCAAAAACGAACTCTAAGGAACATATGAAGAATAGTTGGGTTTCAGATGGTATAAACACCTGTAAGTTGTAGTATGATGAGTTGTGAGTCGAAAATGGCCCATGCTGCAGAAGATAGGTTCTGCGTACTATGACTAGCACCATCGGCATAACCAACAAATGGTTCCAAAGATTCTGACATCTGCAATAAATGTAAAGCATATTACTAACCACATAAAAACACTAAAGGACACACTGACACACACACATGCAATTAAATCATATATACAATGATTTTACTACACTCAATTAAGCATAGTAACATTTGAGATACAACTCGTTTCAGGGTTGCGACAATGGAATTCCATCATAATGCGCCAACTCGTAAGCACCTTTTGCTAGAACATGCTTGACAATGTAAGGGCCCATCCATAATGGTTCAAATTTTCCTGCTCCTAGTTTATCATCTTCCTAATCATAAAGCAAGACCAGGTCTCCCTCTGACAAAATGTGAGGCTTGACATTTTGGTCATATCGCACTGTGATTCATTTCTTATGTGCTTCGTTAGCCGATGCGGCTTCACAACAGGTTTCATCCAGATGGATGAGTTATAAGAAATGTGCTTCTTCATCAAAAGTTTCGGGTAACAAGTCAATTGCGAGTTTAAGAGATGAAATTTCACATTGTATCGGCAAGATTTCCTCCAGACCATACACCAATTGTAGGGGTGTGAATCTAGTTGTATTCCTTACCGAGGTTTGGTATGCCCACAAAGAAGAGTACATGATTAAATTATAGTTTCATTTATGAACCCCTATCATTCTTTGAAGCATTCACTTAAGGGATTTGTCGATGGCATCAACTTGTCCATTAGCTTGTAGATAATAAGGAGTAGAACTATGATGTGAAAGTCCTAACTTGGCAGTTAACTCAGTCATCATGTGATTGAGAAAATACGACCCATGATCTGTAACGATAGCCTATGGTACACCAAACTGGGCAACCATGTGGTTGAAAAAGAAAAGTGTAGTCATCTCTCCACTAGTGTTTAATGTAGGCATCGCCTCGACCCATTTTGTGAAATAGTCAATGGCGATTATAATGTAGCCATGCCCCTCGACCACGTGAGGGTTACATGTCATGAAGTCAATGCCCCATTTTGCAAATGGTCCAACAGTGACAACAAGATGCAACAGTGCAGATGGTAATCTAGCTTTACGATCATAGATTTGGTATGCATGACAACATTTGACAGCAATAATGCAATCTTTGAATATGGTAGGCCATAAGTAACCAGCACAGAGAATCCTCTGTGTGGTAGCATAACCAGATAAGTGTCCACCACAAGCACTTGAATGGAAATCATTCAAAATTTTCTCGGCTTCCTCATGTGTGAGGCACCTTCGTAAAATCGTATCGATACCACGACGGTAAAGAGTGTCGCCAATGATAAAATAATATTTGGCTTGGTATCGGATACGTCACTGTTCTAAACAAGAGGTATCAGGCTGGAAAATTTGGGTCTGGAGATAAATCAATATATCTCCATACCATGGGTCAAATGAAAAAATCAGGAACAAAGACTCATCCATAATTGATGGTTTTGAAGTTGAATCAATGGCATTCGAGGGAAGGTCGCAAAGAATCTCGGTAAAAACTAGAGATTTATTTGATTTGGATTTGATGAATTCCAAATCAAATTCCTACAAAATGACGATCCATTTTGAGTATTTCCCCCTAGCAATTGACGTGACAAAATATATTTCATAGGGTTGCAATCCAAAATGACAGTGGTCTTTTGGAGAAGGATATAGCGGGGAAATCTCTGTACAGCTTGAATGGCAACCAACGCTAGCTTTTCGACGTAAGAGTACTTAACTTATGTATCATTGAGATTATGACTCAAATAATATATCAGATGTTCAATCCCATCTTCTACTTGGACTAAAACCATCGAATGGTTGTATCTGCAGCAGCGAGATACAAGAAGTAGTCATTTTGGTAATTTGAGGAATACATTAATGACACTCTAATCAAGGTATCTTTAAGAGAATTAAAGGAAGATTTCACAACCTGATCCTAATGGAATGGTATCCCCTTTTTCAAAAGATGAGTAAATCCTTTAGCCATTTCAACATAATTGGGAATGAACCTCCTCGGAAAGTTAGCCTTCCCTTGGAGTCTCTGTAACTGTAGTAGATTGGAAGGTGGAGGCAAGTCAAGAATTTCTTGAACCTTAAGAGGGTCGAGTCAAAATCCTTCCTTAGACACTACGAAACCAAGAAAACAACTAGAACCAACACAAAACAGACATTTGTGTGGATTGAGTCATATTTTGTAGTGTCGACACTGTACAAAATAGCTCTCAAATGCTGCAGGTGATCAATCCGCTTTCATGAATGAGTAGGTAAATCATCAAGGTATGGTTGAACAATGTGTTTGATGTCATGGAAGGCATATTTCATTTCCCTATAAAAAGTGGCCTCAGTGTTCTTCAAACCAAAAGGAAGTTTCTTCCATGGACAAATAAAAGCAATTTTAGATTGGTCCTTTGGGTGGATATTGATCTGATTATAGCAAGAAAATCCATCCATAAATGAAAATATTTCACATCCAGCACATTCATCAATAATCTGGTCGATAAAGGGAGTGGGATAATTTTCTTTTGGACAAGCCTAATTAACATCCCTATAATCGATGCACACTCATATTGTCCATTTTTGCTTTATGACAAGAACAATATGGGAAACCCAATCAGTAAGAGGAATAGGGTATATGAAACCAACATGTAAAAGTTTTTCAACTTCTTCTTCAATGGCAGCAACCTTCTTTAGATAAACAGGATGGAGGTGTTGTCACACTGGTTTGACATTAGGATACATTTTAATTTCATGTTCAACTATACTAGAGTCAATACATGGCATCTCCTCATATGAACATGCAAATATATCTCAGAATTAACGAAAGAGAGCATGGTAAATATTAAATTTTGATGGAGAACAAGATTTGCCAACATGAATGTTTTCTACAACTCTAGGTTTGGTCAAAATATTGATAGAAATAGTTTCTTCGATATTTGACAAGTTTCGTTGAGAATTTACTATATCTTGTAAGGACTCTGGACACCACATATCTCCACAATGGTATGATATTGTCCACTTTGGGCCTAAGCCCTAATGGATTTTCTTTTGGACTTACCCCCAAAAGGCCTCATACCAATGGAGATATTTGTCCATCCTTATATATCCATGATCCTCCCCACTTCTAGTCAATGTGGGACTTTGGTCGTATACCCAACAATCCTCCCCTTGAACAAAGGACCATTGAGCCTCCCCTCAAATGATTATCCATCCATCCACTCTTTACCAACCAAGATTCTCCGCTCCAATGTGTTGGAAGCACACGCCTTACATGGAGCACCACCTACCTTGAGAGCTTGCTCTATCCCAGGTCAACTCCTCTTCACCGTGTTGGGACAAGGACATGTCCATGAAGAATCCGGAGCACACCGCCTGTCTAACCGAGTCATCCACAGATCCCATCGTGATATTACTGGGGCCCACCACCTTCGTTCGACATTCCGAGGATTCACCCACTTGACTAACTTCGAACCTGGCTCTGATACCACTTGTAAGGACTCTGGACACCACATATCTCCACAATGGTATGATATTGTCCACTTTGGGCCTAAGCCCTCATGGATTTGCTTTTGGGATTTACTACAAAAGGCCTCATACCAATGGAGATATTTGTCCATCCTTATATATCCATGATCCTCCCCACTTCTAGTCAATGTGGGACTTTGGTCGTATACCCAACATATCTATAAAAACAGAATTTAAAAGAAAATCAACAACTGAAGGGTGATTAAGTTCATTTGAAAAATATTCTATGTGATTTGGAAGATGGGAACGATAATGATAATCTTTCCATGGTTCTTCTTCTGTCATCATTAATTAGATGATTCCTTCCTCAGTAGAAAATATACGTGAAAAAGGATCAGAGGAAGTACCATATTCTAATGAACGATCTACCCATACAATTGGTGAAGATGGATTTGGGTTCGCCCTGCAAGCTAGAAAGATTGATTGCTATGCAAGCTCAATGGGGCATAGCGACATGATTTCATCACTACTATCAACTTCAGTACTATTGGTAATCTTCCTTAAATTAGATGAAGTGGAAGATATCGTGTTGCAAGTCTCAATTTCTGCAACTTCCGCCATGTGTGATGGTGATGGTAGCGAAAAAGTACCCATTAGGGAAGAATACTTGAAGATACCTACACCAATGTTTTGAAGAGATAACGGGGGTCCATGAACTAACGTAATGCTTCCTGTAGCCTGTGAACTAGAGGCAAAGAAAGTGAGTTGATCAATAACTGTGATTCCACCTTTATGAGGTAATGAAAACATACAAAAGTATGTCAAAACCATAATAACCATAGCATATACCCACGGTCTTCCTAGCAAAATGTTGTAGTCAATGGGTCTGTCAACGACCTCAACTTCAACAGTTACTGTTTTTCCCCATAGTTCAATTTTCAAATTACTAAAAATTCCACAAGGCATATATGTGCGACTGTCAAAAGCTTTTAACGTTGTTGGTGAACGTGACAAAGGTGATGAGCCAAGTGTTTTCTAGAAATTCATTGACATAATACAAGTAGATTCTCCCTCTTCAATAATGGTTCAGTGAATAAGTTTATTCAAGGCATTTACTTGAATCAGGAATGCTAATTGTGCTGGTAACTGTAGCGTATAATCCATATGGTTGAAAACCACAAGATTGGAATCCATTGGATCGATTCCACCAATTGCTGACAACAAAGCCTGCTTTTGGGAGGGACAATTTTGAAGCACCTCAAGCGTTGACATAGAAGAAGGTGACTGAGCCAAATCTTCTACTATGTTATATTTATGTGTTGCTTGAGCTCGAGGGTTAAATGTTGAGTTATGTACAACTCCCTTAGGCAGTTTTATTGTTAAATTTGGTGCAATATGCAGTGGAATAGGATCAAATGAAGTCGAAGTTGAAGGATTTGGTTGATTTGAAGCCTGGTTATTCAACAACGACGATGGATTACCATAATATTTACTTCGTGTTGACACCAAAACATCAATTTTAGGCTTGGAGGTGGACAACATAAGCACTTGGGAAGTGGAAGCATGATCTGTAGCAACCATATGTGTCTCTGGGTCAGAAAAGGATCAGTCAACACTGCAGATGTGCTAGAAGTCTTAATAAGTTTTGAGACTTCAGAGCAGTGAGGACAATCTCATGTAAAGTGCTCATTGTTATAGATTAAACATGGGTAACGAGGTTTCCTAGTTGTAGGAGAGGAATCAGATGATTTCTCTTGAGGGGAATTATTTTGTTTCTTCTTAGCTTTCCCCTTCTTCTTGCTTCTTGGTTTCTTTTCACTCTTACCTTTGTCAGATGACATGAAATTAATGTCGGAAGTAAGAGTGTTATAAGATGCATTTGAAGTTTGATTAGAAATGGCAAGTGTTTGACCAGATGGTCTACCTACCTTTTGTGTGCTCGAAGAATCAATCACAGCATCATCGACATGAGAGTCCTTACTTGATGGTGGTGGAGGAACAATATAAGCTGGTTTGGGTGCATTCGGGATCTTGTCATAGAGCGTGCCAGACTATGTATAGATCAAGTCTAGGTATTGGATACAAGAAATTACTTGCTCTTCAGTGACAACTCCTCCTTTAGCCACATCCTCAGTGATAGATGGAAATAAGGATTTTATAAACCACTTAGCTAAAAGCTAATCAGGAACATAAGTTTTGACCATTCGATGATGACGACGCCACTCATGAATATGATTAGAGATGTGAGTAATAGTGGTCTGTTTAAATTCGGTCAATAATTCTATTCCAGTTTCATATCGTATGGGTAACTGGAAGTGGGTTAAAAACATGGTAGCTAAGGATGTAAAGTTATCGAATGAAGCTCGCGGTAACTCAATGTACCACTTTGTAGCCAGACCAGTAAGTGTTCTTTGGAAAAGACATAGTCTAACTGAATCATCATTCAAGGAGTTTGATGAACACCATAAATGAAAAGTGATGACATGGTTAGACGGGTCTTCTCCTAGGTTTCCATTGAATTTTGGAATATCGGAAGACAGTTTATGTGGAATCACCAGCCAACAAGGTTCATAAAGGGTTGGATCATTGGTGAGATGGTTTAAATCCAGTAATTCAAGTGTTGCAACAAAATGAAACTGTCGATTTATGTCAGGTTGAGTGTAACCAGGGTAAGAAGGAATTGCCTAACCAATAGGCCTTTGCATACCAGCATAAGGAATCTACTCCTGGTAACCTTGATAGGGCTAAGTTTGTTGAACAAATCTAGTATAAGGTGGTTGTTGAGCACCAGGGTACATTTGCTATTGTCCAAACCCAACATAGGCTTGTTGACCAAGAACTGGGTAAGCTTGTTGTTGACCAAACCCAGCATAGGCTTGTTGACCAAGTCTAGGATGAGGTTGGTACTACTGGAATTACTGTTGTTGATATTGGGGATGCCAAGGCTATTGGAGAAACTGTTGTTGATACAACGATTGTTGATATAACTGTTGTTGCCCACCCATGTAAGTTTGACCACGTTGTGAATAAACTAGACCAGCATAAGCCTGAGCCATTCTAGTTAAAGGTACACTACCTTGAGGTTGTTGGATTCTAGACACAAATTGTTGTTGTAAAACAGCCTGAGAAGCCTGAGCCTGCAGACCTGAAAACTGGGGGTAAGAGTTTGAAGGACCAGCTTGCAAAGGTTGAGAGTCAACTGATTGAGCTTATGAGTGTGGTAAAGTTGTAACAATAGGTGTAGCAGGTACAGATGAAACAGATTGCATTGGTTGTGATGGATACACAAGCCTTGGTTGAACTAACATTGTTGGTTGTCATTGACAGACAATCATTCTAGGCTGACTTAAATTCAATGGGATACTGCCATATGGTGGTTTCCCCCTAGAAAATGGAGGATAAGGAGATTGTGCATATTGTTCTCCATATGGGGGTAGTCCAGTGTAAAGCAGATACATTGGACGGTAACCAGATGAACCAGCTTGATATTGACTTGATGGATCAAGATGTTCAGTATCCGTTAATGAAGAACCAAATAAAATTCTTGTAGAGGACATGGGTGAAGACCATGGACTAGAAGCAACACCTGAGTGGGTTCTAGATAAAGATTGGTAACCTAGTGGGACAGATGGAACACCATACAAATGTGACTCAGGTGTCGTGGTAAACATCAAAGAGGTAGCAACAGAGGATTTTTCCGCAGCTGTAACAGATGGTACAATCTGGGATGTTGACTCTGCCATACTCAAATGTCCTAATAAATTTCCTAACAAATCAACGGGTGTCTGAAAGTAATCAAGAACAAAAGTAGCAGTAAAATGAGGAGTATGAGGATAAATATAAAGTCTAGGTCCAAATCGAACTGGATTCCTGGGTGTTTCTTCCTCAGTTTCCTCTTCTATCGAAATCAAACCAGGTGGAAGGATTTCACCGTTAGGTCCGTAATAGATTTCTGGTATTATTCTTGAGGTAAAGGGGAAGTCTCGACAGTTACAGATGTTTGAGGATAAACAGGTTGATTGTCTTCTAGTATGGTAACAACTTCTGATTGTTCAACTTCAAGATCCAAATGTTCTAGTAAAAGAACAACAGGTTCAAGTTGGGCTTCTTGAACAACTTCTGGTTCAGAAGTAAATTTTGATTGAACGGTGATAGGTTCAGGATCAACTTTTGGTTGAACCGATTCAGGGTTAGAAGTAATTTATTGTTGAAAAACTTTGGGTTGAGAATCAACTTCTTGTTGGACAACCTGGGTTATCGTTTCACTAGGTTCACTTCTAGTGTCTTCAGGTAATTGTGTAGATTCCACTTCAGTAATAGATGTACCAGTAATTGTAGGAGTAATTGGAGTTAGATTACTTACCAAAATAAGTGTTTTTGGTAATTCAAATGAAGAACCAGAAGTTTGCATGTAGGAGGAAGGCAAGATTACGGTAGCAGACTATTGGAAACTGGCAAGCGAAGCAACCATATGGCAGAACTAGATTTTCAGAGAACAATGGCATACCCCAACAGGCTCAAGGAATGTAGACCTTTTTCTACAAGACTTGGGCAAAAGAAGAATCCTCATATCCAACAAAGAGGACATCCTAAGATGGGGAAGTAACCCCAAAGGCACGTTCAATCTCAAAGAAGCTTATAAGCTCTTGGCAGCCTCCTTGGATCAGCAATCAGACCACAAATGGCAAACCCTATGGAGCAGAGGAACTTGGCCAAAAATCACACTTTTCTCTTGGCTAGTCATGCATAACAGGGCTCCCACAATTGGACAACCTTCAGAAACGAGGTTTTGTAGGCCCTTTTCGATGTATGCTCTGCGAGAATGGTTAGGAAACGCTCAATCACCTGCTCAATACCTATCCCACGGCTTGCTCTCTGTGGGATGACATGGCCATGGTCTTCAGGCAATCAGACAGAGACAGAAACTCCATCCAAATTTCACTAAGCCAGTGGAGATCTTCCATATCCTCCAATCCCTTGGTCAAAAATGCCTGGAATCTAGTTCTGGGTGCATTAGTTTGGATCCTATGGAAAGAGCGAAACGCAAGAATATTCAAAGACATAACCACAGGAGTACACATGTTGATAAGGAAAGTTCAACTGCTCATCATAGAAACAGTCAACGCCATGGGCATACAGAAGATAGAGGGCAACGCATCTCCAAACGAGGCAAGAATAATACAGATCCTGCATCTTCAAACAAGGACCAACTCTGCTGGAAGGAACTAGACCTCAACAGGAACGCCACAAGACTAATGGACCCTGCCCCCCTCTCATACATTCAAACTCAATTTCGACAGGGCTTCAAGACAAAACCCGGCCATGGTAGGCTATGGGGGAGCAGTACGGGATCACACCGGAGCAATTCACCTCATCTATAATGGCAATCTCGGAGTGAACACCAATAACACTACAGAACTAATCGCTCTCCTCCAAGGCCTCACTCTGGTTGTTCGATACAAACTCCTACCTCTGATAGTGGAGGGCGATTCATAGATAATAATAACGATGATCAGGAAACTCCAGTTGGGCGCACAGGTGCACAAAGTAACCCTAAGCTGGAGGCTATCAACAATACTAAAAGATCTCCAAGGCCAACTCTGTAACATGAAAGGGATCACCTTCCAAGTCGTTCGAAGGAAAGAAAACAAGCTAGTTGATGCATTGGCAAATGAAGGGATCGACTCCAATTTGGTAGAGTACCATAGCCTTTGGTAGGATCAGGAGGTGGGAGAACTCAAAGCCAACTGCCACAATATCCAACAAACGGATCTGCAAGCACAAGCCTAGGCCATAAGGAGTCCTCGTTACAAGAAACCATGGCAAACTCAATCAATGCCCGATCGATTATGAGCAAGTCACACCAAAGGGAGAACACAGCCAACAGGATCGGGCAAAATCAAGCAGCATCACCGTCACACTGGTCTTCGAAAAAGAAAATCCGCTTTGCAGAATGATCGATCACAATCTTCAAACAGTGCAGCTCTGTGCTGACCAGACTTTCTGGGCACGCCAGAGAGAATTAATCTTCAACGAATATATCCATTGGAAGCAATATCTACGGGAGGTCACATTGACTCCCAGAAATCTATGTATTTTTATACAACAAAACTAATATAATCTGCTTAACTTTACAAAAAAAAAAAAAGAACCAGAAGTTTGTGATGTACTGAATTTAGTCAAATGAGACCTCTTTGACCGACTAGGTGTAGCTTCAGGTGGTAAAGGCGGTTTACTCGCTGTCCTCTGTGAATGAAAGGGTAAGGGTTGATGTTCCTCCATGATTTATGATTGATTTTATTTCAAAAAAGAAATAAACAAAAAGGGGTAAGCTAGGCAAAAGGATTACCAAGCAACTGTGAACTGCAGAATACCTCCTAGGGAACTGAGAAGTATGGGCAGGCAATCTCCCTAAATGTTGTGTTCGGTGTATCACAGTGTACAAGGTGGCCGACTTGGTTACCTAGGGATGGATAGCAACCTAACGTAGTCCTCCCATATATAGCTGAAAGCACGTGGAGGCCCAGTCCGTGTTAGGGTTGTCTAATACGAAACCGCACAGTGCGAGCATTCCTTTATACTTTATGTACTGTAACACCGCCCTATATACCCGAAGGTACGTGGACGAGCTACGATATACTCATGTACGTGGAACAAGGTATCACACTCGGAATTTATCGCAGACAAGTTAGCGATAACTGCTATGTTTTATGACACTAGAACATGTCTCTAGCCTAGAACCTATAAATGTTTTGCATTAGGTGACAATGCTCCATTAGGTTAATTGAGATTAATTTTAAGTTGATCTTGCTTAAGAATTTTCCTTTCAAGTTCACCACGTGATGTTTTTTTAAATTCCTAGAATGCAACTAATCTGATAAGCATTCTTTTCATTCAATTTGAACAATGAAAACCTTAGTTAATAGGGATAGAACAATCATATTCTTTTAATCAAAGAGCATAGAGCACATCTAATGCAATTTCCCTAAACTATTCCTATAAGCACACACAAACTTTTTAATGCACGATGCATGCTTTTATTTTCAATTCCCTTAATGTTTAGATGAACAAAAGGAAACTAAATGCACAAACAAATCAATCAATACTTTTATTCAAGAAACGAAGACTTTACAACAGTTTCTTTTGCAAAGAAATGAAGACTTTATGACACTTCCTTTTCATAAAAGACTAATCGATATAAACTAACTTTTACATTGAATTGATAATGATAAAGAAATCACTTAAGAATCACTAGACAATAAAGGCGAAAGTAGGGTTAGGAAAGGAAACACAAATTGATTTCAGAGACACAACAATCATTGATTTTTCAGCAAGCAAAACAAAAGGAAATTTGGAAAAACCAAACCAAAGGAAGGATTTTTGACTTAAGGAGGATCAGGGTAGCCCTGAATGGGAGACAGTGCACTTTAGAGCACTATCATCAAGCCAAGGGTGCTTTGCAACGCACTATGTCCAGACCAAGCCTGTGCTGGTGCTAGAGAGGCCATTCAAGGGACATTCAAGCACAATTTTTGACCAAAAAACACTTCAAAAAGGCTAAAATAAGATCAACAG
This sequence comes from Pinus taeda, assembly GCA_000404065.3. Taxonomy (NCBI): domain Eukaryota; kingdom Viridiplantae; phylum Streptophyta; class Pinopsida; order Pinales; family Pinaceae; genus Pinus; species Pinus taeda. The sequence continues at coordinate 220,000 of APFE030338894.1, forward strand.
AGGCAAGAAAGTCTACTAGGGTGTACTAGGATGAAGATAAACTACCTGGAATGATGATTTTTCCCCAGTATGGTTGCCAATTTGTTATGTGGAATTTTTCATCTACAGATAAACACAACTTCCCCAAGTGGGTAGCTACACTTAGAACAATAGAATTAAAGAGTTTAACCTTTTCCTATAGAAGATAAATACGACAAGAGACCTACTTGTTATCTTTCACTTCCCTTTGTCTCCTTTAAATAGCTCTCGTCGCTCCTTCTCAAACTAAATCCGCTCGATCAGTACCTGCAATCATAAACAAAGGAAGAAAACCAATCAAAGCAAGAGATTTATCTACTATAAGAAAATGGAATCGAAAGCATTTACACATATAATCATCATACATAAAGACAAGAATATAAGAAAATGTGTAAACAACTTTATTAAGTAAAAGGAAGAGTTACAACCAAAAAAGTCTGATCCCATGGCCCTCATCTAGCTTGAGTTCCATCCTTCATCACACGAAAAGCACAACACTCCGGCAGCATAACAATACTTGCTTATGATCTCAAACCTCAAACCATCAGTGTCTCCTTACAATTCTTCAAAGTCTAGCTCCCTAGTCACCATGATGACTACTCAATTTATAGGGAAATGGAGGTGGTTTTGTCATAAATTGGGCATTAAATAGCTTTCCAATTTGGGATTTAGTTTCAATGGAGGAAGGGATGAGAGGATAGGAAGTTATTTGATTCATTCCCTATCCAATTTCGTGCTCATAGGAGAGGATAAGAGGTGGGAATCTTCTAGAATGGTCTAGAATGTAGGAATATTCCTAGAACCCTATGAAGATTTCACTCAATCTTGCCCAGTGCAGGTCAAAGTGGCTTAGGTGCTCTGCATAGTAGGCTTGAATGGGCCCAAGTGCTTTGCAGCGCATTTACCCTTGGCCAAGGTTGTGCTAATCCCTCAAGAAGTCATTTCAGGATGTCTTCAGGCCAAGAAACTCTCAGGAATGATGGCTTTCAATGTGATGACTTTTCTAGGGCATGTAGTAACTAATTTAGGGTTTGATGAGCCCTAATAGTACTGATCTGAATGTTGGGAGTGATGTGCTCAAATAGACTTGTAACACCCTCCTAAAATTCTCTTCTTTCTACAGTCCTCCCAATTGAGTTTGTTGTTGAAATCAATCCCAAGTTACTTGTACTCATTTACTTCTTCAATAATGTTATATGCAAAGAAGAAAGTATACTGGCTCTACTTCCTTTTATTAGAGAAAATCATTATTTTGGTCTTTCTTGTATTGACTTGCATCCCCATTGCCCTACAAAAATGCTCAAGGGCATGTAAGTGCATTTGCAATCCATGGGCCGATTTAGAAATCAATACAATATCATCAGCATATAAAAGAAGCTTTATCACAAACTCCTCCAACTGAACATTATCTCCACCTTGCAAATTTAGCCACTCTTCCAATTTATCAATATATAGACCAAAAAGAGTAGGGGATAGAGGGCAACCTTTCTTGACTCCAATGTCACTTCTAAAGCTTTCTGAAATACCTGTTGAGGTTCTAATTTTGACTTTCACTTCTTCATAAAGTCTATGGACAGCGGCTCTATAATTCACAGGATTTCAAGTTCTTCCATTCTACGCCACAACTTATCCCTAGGGACTACGTCAAATGCTTTTTTGAAGTCAACAAAGTAGCAACATACTTCTTCTTTGTCCTTCCAGACATTTTTAAACAATGTGTCTCAACATGATACCATGATCCACTGTAGAATGTTTCGGCCTAAAACCCGCTTGCCCTCTTGCTGTCTTTTCTTTTACTTCTGCCAACTTACTAATTATGTCTTCTATCACGCTGCCGAAAAGCTTTGCAAACAAAAGACTGATCATAATTATTCTATAGTTGGATGAATTATTAATATCTCCACTTTTAAAAAGGGATATTGCTAGTTATGTGCACAGTAAACAAAATTGTACTATAAATAATATGCATTTTAGAATAAGATATTAACTATGATATAGCTCAAAATATATATCTAAATATACAACAAATAATTTAATTTAATGCAGCTATTTAGTATACATAATATAGTATATATGGTTTACTTAAGTTGTATATTATTTCTAGTTGAGGTGAGACATCTAGATTAGCCATGTGAACAATTCCCAAAATTTGGGATTCGAGTCTTCCTTGACTAAACAATATAATCATATATAATACAATCTCAGATTTTAAAAGAAAAAAAACCAACGGAACTAAGGCAGGTCGTAATAGAGATAATTCAAGATTCCATAATAATAATCTCCGGGTTGACTGTTCATAAAATACGGGAGGCCGTCGGTGTAATTAAACAAATGATGTTAAGAATTTATAAGCTGAAACGCGATCTTCAAAATATAGCGAAATTATTTGTAGCAAAAGCCAATAAACGTCGTTGTGCGACCTGTAAATTTACATCATCGGTGTCCGTGGAAATAGTTGTAACTCTGCTCCAAAAATATCCATTGTGCTATTGGGTGGAGAGGCTGTGACTCTCGAATATTCTGGTGGAACAGATATCTAGCATTGGAAAATCTGCAGCTTATAATTCATTAAATATGATTTCAGTGCAAAGCGTTCTACGGACTTACATGGCAGTCAACATGAAAGAAGTCATCACCAAAAAGCCATCAATTTAGGTGTCACTGAACATGAAGAAGTCGCCATCAGATACGAAAGGGTTATGTTTTCGAATCTACGCCTCGACTGGTGGAAATTTATTTATGAGAAAAAAAATATCTATATTTGCATAAACATTTGAGAACAATTAATTGATTTCTCCCAAGTTTAGGAAAGTGTATATATTTTATATCTTTGAATTTGAGCTTCTGATTTTTATATTTTTAATGGTAAAGCCAACTCAAACTCAATGAAAATTATATGTTTATTTCATCTATATTATAAAAGATACATTTAGTAGTTTACTTATTAATATTAGTGAAATAAGAGAGAGGAATAGTAGTGTAATTTTCTCCATAGAATTTCATGATGTCCTCTGCAAGAACAACTCATGACTAGCTCATCACTTCACAAATAAAACAATAGAAGAGCAGAAAAGCAGCATAAGAATTAGTCCAAGCCCATATTTCTGGCTTTCTCCCAATGATTTTGACTAGGACATGCATCCACATCTCCTCAATACGTTATAAGTTCATATATCATTCAATTTAAGTACCCAACATAAGAATCAGTTCAAGCCCATATTTACGGCTTTCTCCCAATGAATTTAACTAGGATATGCATACACATCTCCTCAATAGTGTCCAGAGTTGCACACAGAAGATGTGAAATGACAAACCAACACAAGAGGAGCTCATAGGTGTGGATCACCAGGAGCTCCTACAAGCAAAATGCCACACAGGCTTCACATTAATCTCCAATAATAAATAGATACAATTTGTTAGGGACAACAAATCATATCCCTGAATTAGAACCTGAATGACTAAAAAAAGTAGAATGCATAACTACATAACAAGAATAACCTATTCTCCATTAATTTTAACACTCCCCCTTAATGGAGAAAGGATTCTTAAACACACCTAATACGTCCCTAAACAATTCAAACTTCATTCTTCCCAGAGGCTTGGTAAATATATCAACCATATTATCACAAGAATTACGATATTCAACACAAATCTCTTTGGACTGCACCTTTTCCCTGACAAAATGAAATTGAGTGTCTATGTGCTTAGTGTTTTTATGAAACACAAGATTGTAAGCCAATTTGATGGAATTTTGATTATCGCAATTGATAATCGTAACTTCTGTCTATTCTTCTCCTGCATCTTGGAGAAGTTTGCACGACCAATCTGCCTCACATGTTGTTGCACACATAGCTTGATATTCTGCTCCTGCTGGGATAAGGCTACAATATGTTGCTTCTTGCTACACCAAGAGATGACCCCGAACCTAGTGCTAAAGGTGTAACCTGTAATTGATCTTCTATCATCTAAATTTCCCGCCTAGTCAGAGTCTGTATAACTTGTCAAGCTAACATCAAATGAGTCAGAATACAAAATACCAAAGTCTAAAGTTCCCCGCAGATACCTTAGTACTCCTTTCGCTGCAAGCCAATGGTTCTCATGAGGTTGAGTCATGAATTGACTCAAAACACTCACTACATAAGCTATATTTGGTCTCGTTGTAGTCAAATAGATAAGACTACCAACCAACTATTTATACAATGTTGCATCTGCATATTTCGAACCATCATTCATCTAAAGTTTGTTGTTCTGTTGTAAAGTCACAAATGCATCCTTGCACTCATCCATTTTGAATTTAGTCAACAAACTCTTAGCATACTTACCTTGGGACAAGAAAGTTTGGCTTGAATCTCTCCACAATTCTAGACCCAAATAGTAATGCATTTCTCCAAGGTCCTTCATCTCAAATTTCTGTGATAATTGTTGCTTGATTTCTTCAATGAGATTTTCTGCACTCCCTCTCATGATCAGATCATCTACATATAAAGACCAACACTATCTGCCCCTCTTCATTAAACACAGTATCCAAATTAGGATCATTTTTGCTCCATTTGTAACCATGCATGAGGAAAAAAGAATCAATTTTGTCATACCAGGATCTAGGAGCCTGCTTTAAACCATATAAATCTTTCTTTAATCTACATACTAAATGCTCTTCTCCCTTCTTAACAAACCCCTCAAGCTGCACTAAGTATACTTCTTCTTTTAAATCACCATTTAAGAAAGCAGATTTAACATCTAATTGATGTATTTTCCAATGATGCTTAGTGGCTAAAGAAATAATCAATATAATGGTATTTAATTTTGCAACAGGGGCAAATGTTTCCTCAAAATCAATACCTTCTTTCTGGGAATACCCCTTTGCAACCAACCTTGCTTTATGCTTATCAATAGACCCATCTTCTTTAAATTTCAACTTAAATAACCATCTGCAACCTATGGGTTGTTTACCATGAGGAAGCTTTACTAGATCCCAAGTATTGTTCTTAATAATAGATTCATATTCCTCCTTCATTGTTTCCTTCCATTCGTAACTCTTGCTTCATAAAAATTTGAAGGTTCTGCAATGTATAATGTACCAATCATGAGCGCACAATCCCTATATCAAGCTGGTAACTATTTTGGCCTGCTAGATCTCCTGAGTGGTGGGGTGTCAACTATTCTGCTTTGTTCTTCTCTTTGTGGATTGAACTCAATTTCCTCCTCTTTATCTTGCTACTGTTGTTGTTGTTGTTGTTGCTGCTGCTATTGCTGATTGATCCATGTTTCAACATCCTCATATGAAAGTAAGGGTACATGCCATTCTTCATTATTTTGAATAGGATTTCCATCATCAAGTTGTTCATGGAATACTACATCTCTACTAACAAACACCTTGTGAGTAGAAGGATCAAACAATTTATAAGCCTTATACTCACTGCAGTATCCAATGAAGGTACATTTAATGGCCTTTAAATCTAACTTCTTCCTGTTTTCTTTGGAAACATGCGCAAAAGCTTTACAACCAAATACTCTAAGATGACTTACTGCAGGCTTGAAGCCAAACAACGCTTTAAAAGGAGTTTTATAATCAAGACTTTTAGTGGGACTCCTATTCTTCAAATATACTGCAGTATTGATAGCTTCTGTCCAAAAGCCATTAGTTAGATTCTTACCTTTCAACATACTGCAAGCACACTCCACCAGTGTTCCTTTTTTCCTCTCAGCTACTCCATTCTGCTAAGGAGTGTAAGGTGTTGTAAACTACTGCTGTATCCCATGCTCTTTACAGTATTTGTTGAAATCCCCTTTCTTGAATTCTCCGCCTTGATCTGATCGAAGAATCCTGATGAACTTTCTTGTTTGCTTCTCGATCATGTTCCTAAACTGCTTGAAATGCTCAAAGGCATGACTCTTCTGTCTAATAAAATACACCTATGTGAATCTTGTACAATCATCAACAAAGATTAGAAAATAGTAGGCCCCACCTAACGATCTTGTCTGCATAGGGCCACATAAATCAGTGTGTACAAGTTCGAGTGTATCCCTCTGTTTCCTTTCTTTAACAACAGGAAATTCATCTTTATGCCATTTATCGAAAGCACATGCTTCATAATCAATATGCAAATTTTTCAAAACAGGAAGACCATCTACCATACCTTTCTTCTGCAATAGAAGAAGGTCACCGAAATTGATGTGCCCAAGTCACTGATGCCACAAATTTTCAGCAGACTTATCTGATGACATCAATTCTTGCTGTGGCGTACTCTTCACATCCAATTTGTAGAGTCCTCCTATACAATACCTAGAGCAATAGGCTTCATCTGGTCCAACAAATATTTAATAATACAATGAGATTTAAAGAATTCTACCTTGAGATCATGATCTGTAATATTTGATACAAAAATTAGGTTCTTCTTAATACCAGGAACATACCACCCATCAGATATATTCCTGATCTTTCCATCAAGCAGAGTGACAAGGAAATCTGCATGTCCCTTGATCTCTTTATTATCTCCAATGTATACTTTTACTCTAGTGTTGGATTCTCTAAAATTTCTGAACCATTTCTTTTTACCTATCATATGTGAGGAGGCTCCAAAATCTATGAACCAAATATATGATTCATCCTCCTCAGTGGCTAGTGTAGTCTCAGCCATAAATCATCTCACATCTTGGTTTTGATCTGTATCAGCCAAATGACCTACATGTCTTCTCTGCTTGTACCTCTCCCGATTTGCCTTTTTCATATGGCAACGTTTAGTAATATGGCCTAGCTTACCACAATAAAAGAATTTAGGAGCAGAGTCATGTTTATGCAAGGTCATACCTTGTGGTGTCCTTTTTCGTGATGCGTTGCCTTTCTTGTAATCAACCACTACTTTCCCCTTTGGCTTGAACTTTGTCATCAATGCAAGATCTGGATTTTGAGGTTTGAGAGACAACCTCCTTTCCTCTTCTTGTAGCAAGATCCCAGTGAGCTCTTTAAAGCTTGGAAGCTTTTCTCTTGCATTCAATCCTATTATAAACATCTGATAATCATCTGTCATGTCATTCATGGTAATTGTCACTAGATCATCATTCGCCACGCTTTGACCGATATCAGTTAGTTTATCTTTAACTTCCTTTATCCGGGATATGAATGAAGAAATAGACTCATTCTCCTCCATCTTTATTGAGAGAATCTTCTTCCTGAGGTACAAAGTTCGACTGGTGTTCTTGATCTCATACATCTCTTTGAGAATCGTCCATATGTCATTCGTTGTCTTGCAAATCTCGAATTTGAGGGATGATGCAATCTTTGATTGATAACTTGAGGAGAACTTTTGCCTTCATCTCCCTTTTCTCCCAGTCTTGAATCGTTGTATTCGATCCACCAGTTGTAGTAGTCGGCTTGACCTCATTACCAATGGCAATACCATAGGCATTCTGTCCCTCAAGCAAAGTTTGGAGCTTAAACTTCCAATTAGTGTAATTGGAACCATCAATCTTATTACTCTGATTGAGATAAGCTTTAGCTATTTGGTTATTCATTTTGAATAAAAAACTTCAATAATGTAAACAAACCCTAGATCTCCTTTACAAAAGAAATGGCAGTAATGAATGGCTCTCTTGCAACCTGAGCAACATTCAACATTCAATGCTCCACTCTAGCGCAACAACACTCCTCTTTGTGATTTTTGCTTCACACGTAGCTCACTAGAAGCCGAATCCTCTATGGCCTTGAGCAATCTTACACACCTCGCCTCGGCATCCAAATGTCATGAAGCAGAAAACAACCTTGCTCTGCAGCTGTTACCCTTAGCTTCTTTGTGCATGCTCTAGACAGACCATTCTCCACACCCGTGGCTGCTGGCCCTTCCTTGTTAGGTGATATGAAAAAATGTCGATGTATCCCACGCTGATCAACCATGTAGCTTTCGAGCAGTCAAACGCATAGTCAAGCATTGACCATGCTCTATGCTGACCACAACAGCCATAGTCGACCTCCAAACAGCCTCTGTTTACCTCCACGCATCCTCGATCGGCCTCCACTCTGTCAAATGACAAGGCCACCCTCAGGTAGGTGCGAGCTCCTCTCTGCGGTGATCTCGTAGCCTTCTGCACGTTGCAAAATGCAACGCCAAAATAGAGACACGTATTTTCGTCTCAGGCAATCCACCTCGATGCTTCAATCTCCTCGTGGCTCAATTTGTGCTGCAATGCTACCACAACCACCAGTACTACCTTCAACAACAATCTGGAGGTAAAAGCACACATGCTTCCACATAGTAAAAAACCAAAATTGATTTCTTTTTCTCTGCGCAACGTCATTGGCCTCCTCTGGCAATCAAGCCTCCTTCTCGACGTAGGTCCAGCTGGCCACCGCACCTTACCTCTGCACCACGTCCACCGGCTCCTCCACGCGACACGTCTGTGAAAAATATGGTAGTAGATCTCCACTCCAGCCTTAGCTTTCAAAGGAGAAAAAAAAACGCGCAGCTTTAGCTACCATGTAGCCCTCGTAGTCACACGCAGCTTTAGCCACCACGAATCCACTTGGAAGTTTTATACACCACTGGATCGTGAAGATATTCACTAGAAAATGAAACGTATCCACGAAGGTCTATCAACCACTCACGTCGAATTTTGAATAGGGCAAAGAGGAGAAGCTTAATAGGGCAGTCGTCGCACTTTTCCACACAAGAGGATTACCAGTCCTGCAGCTCTGATACCATGTCAAGAGTTGCACACGGAAGACGTGAAATGACAAACCAACACAAGAGGAGCTCACAGGTGCAGATCACCAGGATCTCCTACAAGTAAAACGCCACACATGCTTCTTAATAATCTCCAATAATAAATAGATACAATTTGTTAGGGACAACAAATCATATCCCTGAATAATAGAACCCAAATGACTAAAAAAAGTAGAATGCATAACTACATAACAAGAATAACCTATTCTCCATTAATTCTAACAAATAGGTTATGGGTTCATATGTCATTCCATTTAAGGACCCAACTCTTGCTAAAATTTAGGGCATACAATTTAGGCATAAGGGAGGCAATTATATTTTGCATTGGAAGTGAGATTTTCTTTTTAGTAAAGGATAAGCATGTATATGGAAATATTAAGAATAAGAATGGAAATTTTATAAAATCTAATTTGTTGTATCTCTTTATACGAGGTCATGAGATTAGTTAATTTATTATTTCTTTTATATGTAATATAATGTTGAGAAGTTTTTTCCATATTTTATTATGAAAAAGGTGTATTTTCTTCTATATATAATATGAAGTAGATATATACATCTCAATAATGTAATAATAAATCAAAATTTAAAATTATCAATTTCTCTCTTACATATAAAATTTTCATTAGGAAGAGAGAGCACAATAATAAATCCATGCTATTTTTATAGAAATATAAAGTGCTAGAGAATTTTATAAGATTCATTCACTTTATTTTTGATTTATTATTATTATTGCTAGGTGATTTTTGATAGGAAATACTAAAAAAAACTTGCATGTTGATGAATTTGATCCCTCAATATGCATGATAAATCTCAAGTTTAGAACAACTCATATTTAATTTTTTATTGATTAACATTTTGTAATATTATTAATAATTTCAATATTTCATATTAAATTGACATTGTTTAATAGTATGTAATATAATTATATGCAATTGTACATTTTCTTATTTCAATTATATTAATAGTATTCTTATTGAGATATAAATCCTAGATTTCTTAATATAAAGTAAGGTTTTGATATAATTAAGAAGGAGGTTATTGTTTTCTTACCAATTCTCTTTTTAGCTTTAGGTTAGCTCTCCTTTAAATTAAAAGAGCCTTTCCTAAAATAGGATTTCTATAAATATGCATAAAAGTTCAAAATAAAATATAGAGATAATTATAATAAAGTAATTTTTTAGAAAGTCCTATGGACCATTGGTGATAGTTGTGAAAATTAAGTGTTATGTGTGTTATCACTCCTTCGGATCTCCAAGGCTGAGGAAGAGTCCAGTTGAGGTAACCACAAACCAGCTTTTTGACTTGGTAGCTAGCCTTACCAAGCTAGAGAGGGATCTCTCCAAAGGATCACAACCAAGAGGGCTAGATAGATTAGGTTTTTAGGATAGATGTAAAGTGCAGAGGGTTGTTTGATTTAATTTTGGTTGGGTAGTAAAAAGGAGGAGTGAATTAGGTCAGAGAATGAACCAGGTCAAGGCAAAATGAATTTGAATTGCAGACATCTTATGGGGCAAGGTAGGCAAGGTACTTTAAACTCAGTAGTATAGTGATTGGATGGTTTAGACTAGTGAGATGTGTTAAACACATACATGGCAGCAACAGAATATTAAAGATAAGCATGAGAGTGTATCTATTATTAACAAATGATATACATTTATAGTACATTCACACGACCTTTGGTTTCATATTCCAAGGTCTCTTGGACTTCCTTAGACTATTCAGCTTCCACATCAACCCTTAGTGGATTAGGTGTCCAACATTCCCCCCCTTAATCCGAAGAGTTATGTATGAGTCCAAGAAGAGAGCTGCGATACAAAATGTGCAAAAATGCATGGCAGCACTAGGTTGAATGTGCTCTCTCAAATGTTGGTATAAGGGAGGTGGTTTAAGGATGACCACCAACACTGGAATTCTTAGTGCAGTTCCTAGAACTCTTCCAATTCTAGCATGAAGCTTAGGTCTTCCGCTAGAGGAATTTCTCCTGATGTTTTGAAGAGGGGAACCTTCAACCATGAAAGGGTGGTCTCACCTCGCATAAAAGGGAGAACCTCAACCTGAAAAGGGAGGTCTCAACTTGTGATGGTTTAAGGATTACCAACAACTCTAGAATGCTTAATGCAATTCCTCGAACTCTTCCAAAGCTGCCAAGAAGCTGAAGTCTTCTACTAGAGGAAGTGTCTTCAATTCTTTGAAGGTGCATCACCAACTGAAGGCATGCTCAGGAGCATCTTTGTCTCTGGCTACAACTCTGAATCTGGTATGGTAGGTTGTGGCTTAGGCTCGCTTAATGTGCCAACTGAAGGCATGATCAGGGGCATATTTGTCTCTTGCTACAACTCTGAATCTCGTATGGCAGGTTGTGGCTCAGGCTCGCTTGATGTGGCTTTGAAGCTTGTAAACGACCATCATTTCCCCCCCTCTTAGATACAAGGTGAGATGATGGAGAAAATTCAATTGCAAGACTGTTCAATACTCTAGAACAAGTTTTGACATATGACTGGAATATCTTATTGGCTATTGATGCCCATTGCCAAGAAGCGATCCATCAAAGATGAATCTTTGTGCTTGTAGGAGGTTTGTTTCTGAAGCATTTGTTTGAAGAATGACTGGTTTTATGACAGTGCTTACATGGATGAAGATCAAAACAATGATCTTTCATGTGGCCAACTCGGTCACAGTGTTGGCATTTCACAATCTGTTGTTGTTGCTGTAGAAGAGGAGCAAAATCTGGAACAACTGAAGGTGAGCTATCATGAAGGAATCCAACACTCTGAAACTAGATGGGCTTTGAGTAATCTAGAATATGAAAGGAAACATCCTTCTCATATCCAAGACCAGTTTTGTGCTTGTTTTGGACAAGCTCTTCCCAAGGTTTGATGACCAACTTGGGAAGTGCAGACTGAATTTTTGCATCAGCATGTGACTTTGCTGCTTCATTGGGTACCAGATCTGAATCAACTGTAAGATTATTTTTTTGTTGTTTATGGGCTGTTTCAATCTTCTGAATAGAAACAGGTTCAGAATGATGACTCCACTACTATAATTCTTCCTACTGTAGTTGAGATTCAAGCTGCAAAAAATCAATCTGTTCTTGTGCATATTGTAGGAAAGTCTGAATTTCTGAGAGAGAGCCTTTGCTTATTTGGAATGTGTCATTAGAAGTGGATTGTATCAGAGTTTTCAAGAACTCTAATATTGCATTAATTCTAGTCATTTTCTTCATTATCAAACTTACACTTTAAAGAAACCAATCACAACTATTAACCAATGATGATTGTCGATCACCAAAGGCTCATCATCTGATATGTCAATCATTGGAACATCTTCTGCTTTAGCCTCCTTAGACTCTACCTATTTATTGATGGAAATATCTTGTAATGTAATTTTCTTATTTTATACTAGAGCTTTAGGAATTTCTTCTGCACATTAATAGTTATAGTACCCACCGATTCCATCCAATGGTATCCCAAAACAACATCCTCAGTAGCCATATCTGAAGCATAAAAATCAGAATGCAACACATACTTGTCCATAGAAATCTTCAAATCTTTATAAACTTTAACATCCTCATTATCAACCTGTATGTTTTCAATCTATTTTGCTAGAACTTGCAAATTTTTTGCCAAATTAACATTGATAAAATTATGCTGACAACTAGGATTTATAGACACAATGATCTTCCCCTTCTGAATACATCCATGAACCTACAATAAGGATATACTAGTAGAAAATAACCCCTTACATGTCTCATTCTCTGTTTTCTAGCATGAGACCATTTGTCTAAAAGGACTCTTTCCAATTCTTCATCTGACAGTTTGGTCAAGTGAGAACCACCATCTGGCGACCTCATCTTTCATACTAAGCCCCTCATCTTTCATACTAAGCCCCACTGAAATCTTCCAAAGTGTCCCATATGTGAACTTTTGTCTCTGTATGAATTCTTCAATAGTAGGCTATCATCTTTCCCTGTAAAAGTAAGATCCGCCATGAAGAGTGTTTTGAAAAAAATTCACTTGGCGAAAATTTGAAATGGCCACAATTTCATCAATATTGCTCAGAATCCCTATTATGACCTATTTTCGGAAATGAAACAACCATTCTGCATCTTCTCATGTGGTAGAAATCCCAATCTAGGCACTGGAATTTTAGATCCGTGCTGCAACTCTCCCGTCATCACCAAAAATTCTCAAAAAAGAGCTGATTTTAAATCAGCAATATCTCCTTCATCCGAACTCCGATTCGATTGATTTTCTTTTTTTTAATTGGGTATTTTTTCACAAATAATCCAGATCTGCAATTACATTCTACAGATTTTGCACCAGAAAGTGTAGATCTGCACCACAAACTCGCTTCCCCAAAAAATGTCTACAACAACACTACTTTTTAAATCAGCGAGATCTCCTTTATCCAGACTCCGATTTGGCCCTTTTTTTTTTTTGAACTTGGGTATTTTTCACAAAGAATCTAGATCTACAATTAGATTTTGTAGATTTTGCCCCAAAATGTATAGATCTGATCTACAAATTTGCCGCCACGAAAAATGTTTACAACACCACTGATTTTTAAATCAACAATATCTCCTTCATCCGGACTCCGATTTGGCCAATTTTTTTTTTTGAACTTGGGTATTTTTACACAAAGAATCCAGATATGCAATTAGATTTAGCAAATTTTTCACCATAACGTAGAGATCTAATCTGCAAACTCGCCGCCCAAAAAATTCCTGCAAAAAAAATAAAGAAATTCGCCACTTTGCCCAAGAAAGTGCTCTGATACCACTTTTTATAGCTCTGATACCACTTGTTATAGATATGATATGAAAATATAAGACAATGCAAATAAACCCAAGAAATAACAAGATCTGAATATAGATAGAATGCTTCTCTTTATTAATCAAACCCTTAAGGTAGGGCAACACCATACATTCACTCCTTAAGGAAGGAGAACACTCCACAAGCCATGTGCATGTTCATACAATAATCCTTGACATCTCTCAATGTGGAGTCTCTAGCCTCTATATAGGCCTCATACATACAATACCATGGGTCATTACCATGGTTCCCTCAATACCATCTATCTAATACTATGGGCTTATTACATTATTGCTAACTACTTGTGGTCCTTTACATGATACAGGTTAACCACTTTATTTATTACTATTTCCCATCCCATTATTATTCCATTGGGTACCTCCCTTTGTACCCCATATTATCCCCCCAAGGCATACTACACACTCACAATTCAATGTTACTGCAATATCCTCTATTCTAAAAAGTCACATAATAGTTCTTACATCGATAACCTTCCTCTACCTTTGCTCAACTGGATGGAAGTTGACTTTATAATATCCTTCTTAGCCAAAGATAGAATCAACTAGAACAATTTGATGTCCTCGTTCGAGATATTCCTCCTGTACCAACTGGAATAACACGTAAAGAACAAGTGAACTCTTTCTTTAGGAGGTTTTACCCAAAAAATTATGAAGGATTTGTGATTGTCACTGACATAACAGAGGTATTTGAAATTTCAGACAATCTTATCTTTCTCATTGATGTTCTTGCTAACATATTTCAGAGAGGGCTAGAAATTAGAACTTTCTAGCCCGAGGCTCAAATGCAAGGTTTGGTGATTTACAATCACAAAGTACAGACAATATATGCACCTTCAAACAAAGATATTGTAGCTCCAATGCACATATAACACCAACATTCAATGAACTTGAAAATATGCATTCACAATCTAGCCTTTTATCCAACGGATGAGTGTACAAACTTCAATGCTTCAATAATGCATAGTTGAGTAGATATTCTACATTCCAGTTTAGAGGTAATGTTGAAGACAACATAGCTACTGCTTTCCACCCTTTGCCTTCAGAAATTGATAAGCCTTTCCCAAAGTCTCTTGATTCCAACAAAATATAGATCCTTTTCGAGACAAAGTATATCAACACCCACTTTGTAGTGTATGTGAGGGTCCAACTTACCTGACCAATTGTCGTTGGTCCTTTCTTTGACTTTCCCTTTTGTCAGGCGCTTCAATCTGCGTCATTGATTTCTTCCTTCAGATCAACGGATATTGCATCGTCCACTCGCCAACTAGTCTGGATGATCTATACTATCAATGTGACCCGTACAATCGAACAGCTATCGCGCAATCTTGCACAGATTCTTGCATGACCGATATCAGGTTGAGAGCATGTGAGATTTCTAGTTTTCTTGTGCTACGTGGCACCACCACAGTTCATCACGCACTTCATACAGATACCATTTTATTATCCACGCGATATACCACTTACCTTTTTAATATGAGCCTTAAACTCTTTTTTAATAACCGCATCATGTTTGCTTAAAATGTTAACCTGCTTGCATGTTCTGACATGATATGCATCGATCTCCTCTGATAGGATGATCAATGCTTCCCCACAATTTCCGTCAATTTCAGTAGTCTTCCAAATTTATTTCTCTTCCGCCACTTTTACCTTAACTCCAGTCTACACTCTGTGGCCACAATACTCCTCCAAGTAGGTGATATTGACGGGGCAGAGGCTATCTTTGAAGTTGTTGTAGAGTGGTGGAGCAGAACGCTATTGGGACTCAAATGCGTGGGCGTGAAGATATGTGGATTCAAACTCAATAGTTGTAAAAAAATTTGTCATTACTTGTTGAAAATGCAACAAGATGATGGAGCTTAGTGAAAAGAAGCTGCCTTCACTAAGTGTGCCTACAGGCTATTTTTGGCGCAAAGTCTATTTTAAGACTACGTCTATTTTTAGACATATGGATCATGGTCTATGAGTTGCAGGATGCTATTTATGGATGATTGGTCATGTTGGTAAAAAATAGATGGACTTCTATTTTTAGACATATGGGCGGAGTCTATTTTTAGACTGCCAGTCTAAATATAGAACAATCAAATATTATTAGCTCTTAATAATATTTGGACTATAAACATTATCTTATCCTCTTGTAGCACTTGAGTTCGAGCTACGGATGTGGCACATGCAACTTCCAGAAGGAAATACGGTTTTCTTATGGGTTATTTGAGCTATTGCATGAAGGAATTCAGTTAGAACTCAAGTGATTGAGTTTTGGTGGAGTTGATTGAGGAGTTGACGGAGTTGTGTTCAGTTTGACTTAGTTGAACTAGTTGTATTTAGTCTAACTAACAAATACACTAGTGATGAGTGATGTGAATTAATTATTAATTAATTCACTAATTATTAACTCATAATAAACTAAAGAATACATCAGTTAACTCAGTGCATGGACAGTTCAGTGGAGACAAGTGTTAGAGTTGAGTGAAAGGGCAAGACAACTGTCAGTTGTGACTATAGTTGTGCATGAGATTTGCACAAGCAATGGATTAAGTATTGCCAATGAGGATTGTGTAGTGAAACAAAAGGGAAATATGAGTTTGGATTAGCCATTCTCATCTATTCTCATGCACGATTGCGCAGTGGAGGCGGGTAAGCAGCGGAGGAGATTTGAACCTGTGATTGATTCATATCTGAGCTAGTTTGTGTGTAACAGGTGGAGATAGTGCTGAGTACTTGCGAGGATATTGTACTATGTATTGTTACATGTTCTCAATCAATATAATATACAGATAGTTCGGGGTTTTCAACTGTATGCTTTCCCCGTGATATACTGTGTTGATATGTGTGATTGATGTTTCAATGTGTGCATGCGATTGATGTTTTAATTCCGCACGTAGAGGAGGTTATGTATTATGCATGATTCCGCAAATAGTGTATAATCAGGATAATATCTGTGAATAAGTGTCATATTATTCAAAATTTCTACATGGTATCAGAGCTCTCTGATTTGTAGAACAGGTTCTACATGATATCATAGCGAGATTGATCATCAGATCTATTATTCAAAAAGTGATTACGTTTTATTTCTTCAGGCAGAGTCTGTAATCAGGCCAGGTAGCCGCTGGATTCATACTTCTTTTGGAAGGTGAGATATTCGTTAAATGCCCATACAGTAAATCTCTGTATGAGAAATACTTTGTTCTCACGAATTTTAGATCATAAGTGGTTGAGTTTTGAGCTGGTGGAATTCGAATTTGCAGCAGTGTTTTCTTGGTGTTGAAGTTGAAATGACTTTCAACGGATTGCGATTAGAGTATGCCCTTGAAGGTAACTCGAATTATATTGCATGGAAATACAAGATGGAGGTGGTGTTAGATGACAATGGGTTGAAGGAGTTCATAGATGCAGATGTCCCAAAACCTACTGATGTTGCTGGAGCTGAGGATTGGCAAAAGAAGACAACAAAGTGTCAAAGGATTTTGTTGGAGGGCGTGAGGGATCACATTGTATCCAGCCTCCATGGACAGGCTTCTCCATACTTGATGTGGAAAGCGTTGACATATTTATTCCAAAGCAAGAGTGACTAGAGGAAGTTGGCGCTCAAGGATAAACTCAAAAACATTACGTGTGAGAATGGAGATAGTATGCCCAAGTATCTCACGAAGTTCACCCAATGTCGAGATGAGCTGGGAAGTGTGGGGGTGACTGTCGATGATGAGGACTTGGTGAGCTTAGCTCTCCTTGGTCTTCCGAAGAGTTGGCATTCCTATCAGGACTCTGTCAATGGTCGGGAGAAATTTCCAGGATGGGAGAGACCTTGGTCAGATCTTGTGCAAGAGGAGATCAGGCGGAATACAAGGGACGGATCTTCATCAAAGGCATCTAATGAAGAAAATTGCGCTTTGGCTACCAAAGCAAAGAAGGAGAAGGTTTCTCTTTCTGAATCCAGTTCTTCTGATGATGAGAAGAAAGTTGACAAATCGAAAATGTGATGCTTTCGTTTTCATGAGGTGGGCCATTATGCCTCAAATTGTCCACGGAGGAAATCCAAGAAGGAATCCGGGGAAGGATCTAAAGGTGAGGCACTTGCTTCACAGTTTGAGTTGGATTTCACACTCTTCGCATGCATGGTTTCATCCATGGTGAGAAGTGGTTGGTTTCTTGATAGTGGAGCTTCTTTCCACATGACTGGCAACAAGAGTTTGTTCAGTACTTTGGAGGGGAAAGATCTCCAGATACTCATAGCGATGGGTAATGATGAGAAGTATAGTGTCTCAGGTGTAGGCACAATTATTTTTTAGAGGGAGCATGGATCTCGCTTTACCTTGACCGATGTCAAGTATGTACCAAGACTGAAGAGAAACTAGGTGTCGATCGCAATGCTGGAAGACAAAGGCTATGATGTAGTCTTCAATAAGGGAAAGGTTTTTCTTAGACACATCATCACTAGACAAGTGAAGCAGATTGGTTCACGGGTCAAGAACCTATATGCTATTGAGGTTCAAGATGCATGCAAAGCCTTGAGCAGCAAGGCAACTGATGGAGACTTGGTGGTCGAGAGGGAGGGTATATTACCTCTCAACGTGCAGAGCCAGAAGAAGTCTCAGACAATGGTGGAGGAGCCACGATTGGTGCAGCAGCTTCAGGAGGTTGTGGAGCAGCTACAATAGGGGAAGCTGAATGGAGACCGAGTAGAGACATCTACTCATGTAGAGACCTCCAGTAGGGGGAAACTTCGACCCAGGTGGGCAGAGGGATCACATGCAGCCATACCTCCAGGTAGGAGGTGGGGCGATATAGAGTGATCATCCCAAGGAGGAGGGGCACGATCCTTGAGGTACCCAACCTCTTGGATGAGATCTTGCTACAGGAGCCTCGATGTGGAGTAGCAGCAACTGACTGATTGGGTAGAGACAGATGCGGATGGAGCGGCAGAGAGAGCAACAGTGCAGGGAATCCCAGGACAGCGCATAGCATGCAGGCTGCAGTAGTGCGAGAGGCACAAGTGTTTTGCACAGTGCTAGGTGGCACAGAGAGGTGTACAATGGTGCAAGATGCATGAAGATGTTGCAGTAGCGCAGATGTCAGAGAGGGAGCACTTGTCAGCAGCAGATAGAGCTTCAGCATTAGAGTATGTTTCTAGCCCAACAGAGAGGTCAGTTGGGAGGTGCAGTGCGGATGCAATGCCGGGAGATAGAACCAGCAGCAGCACGGATGCAGTCAGAGATCAAGGTGACAGAGGCTAGAGCAGTCAGATACTGAAGAGCACAGATATGCAGAGTTTTCAGTCGACAGAGGCAATAGCAGTCAGAGACTTTGATGATAGAGCAAGTGGACCGGCCAGATGTGTTGCATGCAGAACATTCTAGAGTTACAGGATCGGGTTTGAGAGGAAGCCTTTCTTGTTGAGAGGGAGTGTTGAAAAGTGTGCAACAAGAATTTCTTGTTGAGAATGCAACAATGATGGAGCTTAGTGAAAAGAGTCGCCTTCACTAAGTGGGCCCGCAGGCTATTTTTGGCGCAAGTCTATTTTTAGACTATGTCTATTTTTAGACATATGGATCATGTCTATGGATTGCAGGTTTCTGTTTATGGATGATTGATCAAGTTGGGAAAAATAGATGGACTTCTATTTTTAGATCACAGCGGAGTGACTGCTCAGTCTAAATATAGAACATTCAAATATTATTAGCTCATAATAATATTTAGACTATAAACTTTGTCTTATTCTCTTGGAGCACTTCAGGATGAGCTACGGATGTGGTACATGCAGATCCCAGAAGGGAATACGTGGTTACCTATGGGATGACTAATATTTTCATGCAGGACTTCAGTTAGAACTCAAGTGAGTTTAGTTT
>APFE030338894.1:241054-292329 GCA_000404065.3 Pinus taeda
TGTGATTGATGTTTCAATGTGCGCATGCGATTGTTTCTTAATTCTGCAAAATTGATGATCAACGTAGAGGAGGTTATGTATTATGCATGATTCCGCAAATAGTGTATAATCAGGATAATCTTTGTGAATAAGTTTCATATTGTTCAAATTTCTACATTACTATCTGTCATAATTATAATACCCATATCCAAAATGGCACTCGAATGTTTTCCACAACATAGAATGCTTTTAGTTGGAGACAGATCACCATACAATGCAACTTTTGACAATGATGCTGCCTAAGACAAACATATTAACCATACCATGGATTTTAGACTTTGGTTAAAACTCAACTTAAACATTAATCCTGCTTATTTCCCATATAATAGAGATATTTCATAAACCACACTTAAACCTTACCTTTAAACCTTTGCACATATATCGATGCTCTCCTTAGTACATTAAATCTTTGTCGTCAATCTCATTCCTCAATCTAATGGTTATCATGCAATAACTCATTCAAACTAGCCTAAACCAATCTCCACCGTTTATTTCTCCTGCCTCAATCCAATGGTGATCGCATAATCTTGCGTGAAATCTTGCACGATACATAACAAGTCGAGAGCGCACAAGAAAAGTGGTTTTCTCTTTCCATCATGTGCTATGTGTCAACCCCTCAGGTTAATCGCGTGAATTTACAAAATACCATTTACAACTTTTAAGGCGTGTGAGATACTGCTTACCACCTACGAAGACCGCTCCTTTATTCTACTAACACGTGGCTTAATCTGATCTCTTCATTTCTTAATTTTATTTTGCAAGATAAGATCTCTGTCGCTCATCTTCCATTAACCCTGTCCATTGATCCGACTGATCCAACGGCTATTACATCACCCACTTGCTAACTAGCTTGGCCGATCACCACCATCGATCAATCTCGCGTGAATTCTTGCACGACCAATATCAGATCGAGAGCGTGTGAGAAAAGTGGTTTTCTCATGCTACATGTCGCCTGCTAAGGTTAATCACATGAAATTTAGGAATACCATTTCCAGCCTTTAGGGCGTGCTTAATTCATGTTTTAATAAAGATGCTTAAGCTCAATATTAATCATTAATATTAATCGACTGTGATATTCAATAAAATAGAAATTACTGAATTTCGGCCCTCTCGGCTCTATAACAACAGTTTGTCTAACCTTTTGAGTCCCTTCGGTATTTATATAATTGACCTGTGTAGCTATGAGAGAATTACAGTGAAATTATTTAGAACCCTTACCATTTTTTTTTGTTGCTCCCAATTCCTTTGCTCAGCTCATTCCCTTCGTTCCTTCTGTGGCAACGTCAAATATCATTTCTTTCCTCAAAGTGAAGATGTCAAAATTCTTCTCCTTCTAGCGCCAGGAGGAGTGTTGTCACCATTTCTCATGGTCATGGTTACAGTGATTCATTCTTAGCCGGGATTGGCGTTCCATTAAGATCATGGCATTATCCAACGTTCTTTTGCTTCCAAGATTTGATGTTTCTTCTTCTCGCACAACTTCTTTTTTCTTCTCCAACAGGCATTGAAAATGGTTTTGGTGGAATTCAACGATTGAATACACAGGCTTCACAGTTTTGTCTCAAAATTTTGGAAGGTTATGGAGAGCTAAGCATAGGTTTTGCAAGCAGTGAATCAAACTAGGCGTTAGAACGCAGTGAATGAATTAATCATATTTGATAACCTGCAAAGAATGAAACAATGGCAGCGGTTGCAACTATAATTTGGCTGAGAAAACATTCATGAAATGCAGAACTGATGGTAGAAATGACCTGCACAGAAAGGTCGTAAAACAAGTGGCTCAAATATGAGCAAGGCAGGAGTACCCTTGCTCTGATACCATGTTAAACACATACATGGAAACAATAGAATATTAAAGATAAGCATGAGAGTGTATATATTACTAACAAATGATATACATTTATAGTACATTCACATAACCTTTGGTTTCGTATTCCAAGGTCTCTTGGACTTCCTTAGACTATTCGGCTTCCACACCAACGCTCAGCGGATTAGGTGTCCAACAAGATGCTAAAAAGAGCTTCAGGGTCATGAATTTTTTTTTAACTGAAGAAATGAAACAATCTATGATGATTTTCTCAAAATAGAGCATACAAAGATGAATTCTGCTTATCACACCTTGAAAATCAAACATAATTAGAGTGAAATGGATCATGAAAGGAACAAAACATTCACACATATGAAACTGAAGAAGAAACAAGATCAAAATACCATGCCATAGAAATCCCACCAAAATAGATGCAACTTCATCCAATATATTCCATGCCAAAGTCTGAAAGCTATTACAACATCCAAGAGAGTCCAACCTTTTCTTACTTCAAATGATGAAGTATTTATACAAATTCTAAACCAAAATATCTTGATAAAAATCTCAAGATCTTTTTACAAATATCCCAAACTGTTTTGCACAAATAGAAATGAAATGTAGGACATTAGAAACTAATGTATCTACTTGGCATTATCATTATGGATTTTTGTTGACAAGGAAGAGAAGTTCGAATATGATTGCAACTCTTAGTTAGTGAGGTGGCTAACTGTCTTTGAACATTTTCCTCCCGAAATCTTGCAAAATAGGGTCCAATCATCCCTTTGTATATCTCAATTCGAGATAGATTTGTAAAATGTGAGAGAGGTTATTGTAGATAAATATATTCTTGAGATAAACCTCGCTGAGTCTCCCAAAATTCAGCTCCAGTTATTCCCAATATTCTCTTCAAAAAGGTGACTGAAATAGGACTTTACATAGTCCAAAAAATGCGCTGTAAAGATGTACATGTATCTCTCATTTTATAATAGCTGTGTAAAATTTGAAGTAGATTATTGTACTTTGGCATCTTAGTAACACAAACCTCCCCTAGGTTCTCAAGATTCATCTCTTATTAGCCACAATATGTTCTACAAAAGTATGGCTAAACTGGAAAATTTGGGAAAATATGTCTGCAAAGCTTCATCTGTATATCCCAAACCATAATAGTTGTTAGAAAACTAAGAGAGGTTTTTGTACATGAGGATGTTGGCAGAAAAAAACTCTTTCAATTTCTGAAAATTCGTCCTCATTGGTTTGTAAACCATGTTTGAAATCAATATGGCGTATAGGAAAAAGCATAGTTTCAATAGATCATGAGACAGATGAATGACGTGGATGCGGGAGGTGATATGGAAGTTGGGGAATGGAGGGTAACATAACTAGGATTCCACTCATCATAATCTAGTTGCTCATCATAATCATATCTAGTTGCTCATCATAATCATATCTAGTTGCTCTAGAAGATCTCCAACTTCCAACTATTGCATAAATTCCGCACATTAAATTATTACATAAATTCTACTCATCTTAATCTAGAAATTCCCTAAAAATTTGATCATTTATTCCCTTTATAAAAATTACATCTATCCACTCTATATATATATATATAATTAATTAATTTTTCAAATTTATCCTATTATAAGTTTCTCTCGAGTTACCTAATTATTGAATGGATTCTACTCATCAAATATTACATAAATTCCACTCATCATAATGTAGTTGCTCATCATAATCTAGTTGCTTCATTCTTAAATTCCTAAAATGTAAAACAAGTTGGATGGAGTGAATTTTTTTTAATTTAATGTGTTTGTAAAATATATTTATAATTCGAATTTCTAAAGCGGGACGACATGGTGAGCATGCCCAAGATACTTACAATTTAAATGGGAAGCAGTTCAAATTCAGAATGTCCCATGCTATGTGAACCATTCGAAATCATCCTAGTCGAAGAAAAAATCAAATATTCATGTAAATTTAACATCCTAGTCGAAGAAAAAATCAAATATTCATGTAAATTTAACTTAAATGTAAAGAAGCTATCAAAACCAGATTCTACCAGAGGAGTAAATGTGCTCTTCGCTATATACTGTCCTTACCTCATTATTTTGTTGTGCGATTTTTATGATGCTGTCCTTACCGCATTATTTTGTTGCATACAATTTTTATGGTAGCTTTATTTATCCATTCATAAATTCTATGTTGAAAAATAATGCGGACAGCACTTTTCTTGCTCACATGAAGTTGTGTACTTTTCTTCTTATGATACGATGAACAACTCAAGATATTTGAAAACCATATTTAGATATAAACGTTTCCACTACTCTCTGTAGCTGACCTGATCTGATCAGGTTTCACGCACTTGCATTAAGGCCTAATGAAAGAAGGAAACCATAGTATATCAAACACAAAATAGTATTAATGGAGAGCAAAATGTTTTGGAAATGCTTCCTTTAATCGAAGATCTGAGTTTTGTGTCTATTGATGCAGTACCTTACCTGCCATTCATTCTCATTCTTGCACTTAAACTCAATCTAAAACAGAAGAAGTAGAAGCAACCAAGTACACAAGCTAGTCCAATACATATTTCATTGATCCATAGCTGCTGCTAATATGTGGTAAACAGAAGGGAAATATTCCGCGATCATTCTATGTTGAATTAAAAGCTCAGACAGATTGGTAGATAGATAAAATCATCCGAGGAGACTCATTATAAGTGTTGCTTGTGCGCTGCCATCTTCTGTATTTGCTAAAAGTTCTGCCAACTTCTCGCTTAAATCATCTACTTCTCTGTGCAAGCTCCTTATGTAATTACATGTCTCCAAAAGTACCTTCGATGCCGGAACCTGTGAATCCACCCAAAACAAATATTAAAATCTCCTCCACAACTACCCGTAATCTTGTCATAGTTGGCTCCTGCCATTTGTATAGAATTTGAATGAACAAACCCTAACAACTTTCTAATAAATACCTGAAAAAACACATTAACCATAGTAATAACAGCTCTGCCTATTTTTTAAAGAAAATATAAGGCAAATCTTAAGCACCTTGTAGTGATGATTAACTCCATATTCAGCACCATGCAGTGATGATTAGCTCACTATCTTTAAAATCTAGTCAGTTGAATAAGAATAAAAAATAAAATGATATTCAATTAAAAACATGTAAAAGTAGTAAATATTGACAAGTAGTAAATATATGTCAATATGGGGAGGAGAATTTGTCTATTTAGCTATCACCATAGCTATCACTACAGCAGGCCAGTGTACTCAATGAGTTTTGAACTACACTTTCCGACTTACTGTCAAACCACACATCACTATGCTTAAAAAACACATTAATTATCCTTTTACTAAATTTCAAGTGAAAAAAACTAAAACACCCTCTTTGGAGACTGCAATCCTAAAATACTACGCTATCATAAAAACAAACTCTATATATTTAACGGAAACCCAAACGCTAAAAATATCTGAATCGCTGAAAGGAAACCCAAACCCCTAAAAATCTGTGTCTGAAACTCCAATTTAGAACGTTAATCTACAATACAACCATAATCTAGGTTTTCGCTAGTGACCAACTATGACCATGTATGATGTTCGTTCGGAGTTTGAACATATAACTGAACGTCTTTCATTATTAGCATGCCAACGCTATAGT
This sequence comes from Pinus taeda, assembly GCA_000404065.3. NCBI lineage: Eukaryota > Viridiplantae > Streptophyta > Pinopsida > Pinales > Pinaceae > Pinus > Pinus taeda. The sequence goes on from APFE030338894.1 coordinate 246,555, forward strand.
TGTCTGGCTGACTTCAACAAAAAAACACTCACTCATCGTGATTTTTTCTCATCCAGACACACATATTGACCTTGATTCATTACAGAAATTCAAAACATTCATTTGAAAAGAGAAAATCTTGCTAGTGTTATGATATTTTCTCTTGCTAGTGTTATGATAAAACATGTTTTTCAAGCATTCATCAACAACAGTTATCTAATATGAATACATGATCCATCTTAACCTAACTAATTGCTTAAAAAAAAAAATGCAAGTTTATTCACCTGGAAAAAAAGTTTTCCAAGTTTATAAATCTGGTAAAAAGGTCTGAAAAAGCTATGAGGACGAAGGGTTTCCAATTTTATTACTCTGGGAAAAAGGGTTTAAAAAGGTTTTGATGCCATAATCACGCACTCCATAGCAGTCTGTTAGAGAGTGCTATATATCATTATATAGGCCACGGCCCACTATACATATCAGGTCAGGTCAGTTCGCCAGGATAAACAGTATGTACTTAAACAGTATGTACTGAGTAGTAGATTTTTAATGACCATACATATTACCTGAACATATCATTAATATTTTACAACTCTTTAAAAAGACATCCACATCCATAGTATATATATATATCAATAAAATATATAAAATATATGGGGTTTATTTTGGGTGGTATAGAAAAATGAATGTTTGGATGGTTAGGAAAAGTGGGGTTTATTTTGAGTAGTTAGGAAGAATGAATGTTTAGATGGTGGGGAGAAATGATTTATTAGAACTCTATATTTTTTAGTTTTGATGGAGCATTATAATAAATTTGGATGTGATGACTTTAATATTGTTATTAAAAACAAATAGTCAATTTAAAAAACTAAGAAATATATATAGGGCATTCTTATCTTGATTGTATAAAGATATATACAGAGCATTTTTATTTAGATTGTAGATTCCTGAAATTTTCAAAAATCTCACAAACACAAACATGAATGAGGTCAAATAATTAACCTCCAGAATATTTCCAAAATCCACAATGCATAACTAATTTTAACTTAATCTACCATGTACTAATAACTTTGCCAAACTCAATCTTTTAAGGTGCTCATTACTTGCTAAACTCAATATTTGAAGTGGTGGGTGATAATAAATTCCAAACTCAATCTTTGAATAACTTTGCCAAACTCAATCTTTTAAGGTGCTGATTACTTGCTAAACTCAATATTTGAAGTGGTGGGTGATGATAAATTCCAAACTTGAATAACTTTGCCGAACTCAATCTTTTAAGGTGCTCATTACTCGCTAAACTCAATCTTTGAAGTGGTGGGTGATGATAACCATGCTAAAATAGATCTTAATTTACTCAATCTTTTAAGGTGCTCATTACTTGCCAAACTCAATCTTTGAAGTGGTGGGTGATGATAAATTCCATGCTAAAATAGATCTACTTTAATTTACTCACTCTTTTAAGGTGCTCATTACTGGCCAAACTCAATCTTTGAAGTGGTGGGTGATGATAAATTCCATGCTAAAATAGATCTACGTTAATTTTTAATTTTTGAAATTAGCTTGACAATATATGATTCCTATTTTAAAAATGAAAACAGAAAGGAGCTGGAAATCCTAGTATCTCCTCCACCTGACTGTAAAATCCCTAGCTGCTCTCTGTTCAGAAAGCACAGGGAGAATTAGTAACAACAACAATTTTGAAGGGGGAGTTCATATGACACATGTATATTACCTTGTCATTGCTCTCACAAATCTCTGGCAGCAATGACTTCAATTTGGAAAGCAGATCATTGATTTGCTGGTCGCTTACTCTTGAAGCTTGCTTGCGGCCTGATCTTCTGTTGCAGCTGGATCCCTCTGTCGACATATTTGCTGTTGATGATCTGATATGCTCTGCTCTGCTTCGCTTCTTGATGTCAAGAGTGATGGGTTGAGTTAGTTATATGGATAGAATGAAAGAGAGAGGCAGGCACAATAAATACCCAGGAGTGGAGAATGCGGATCCCTGGCGTGTTGTCAGCAGGGGCAGTGTGGAGGTCATGGGGAGCCACATGTTATGCAACCCTCATTAAATACCCGAGGGATCGCACATGTAACTCTTTTTGCTTAGATGCGAATACCTTTACGCAGATTCGCCATACCGGTCCACCTTTCTGTGTGTCTGCTGTGGGATTCCAACTATAAAGATAAAAAATTGGGTCCACACTACGAACCCTGCAATCAAGTTCCAAAATAACTATTTATAAATTTAACCGACAACCTTTACATCCACTCTTTTTTTTCCCACTTGCAATAGAGTAGTCTGTTTTTTTTTAAATCCAAATCTCGAGAAAGCGCTCTGCAATCAACAGGCGAACACGCACCCCACGTAATCTCTGAACAGTGAAGAATCTCTCAATACAAAAACCATCTGCACCGCACTCTTCTCCCAATGTGAAATTTTATATTACTGACGTTCCCATGCACTCGTCGAATTCAGCAGCTCTGCGTCAAACATTAATTAAAAATTCGATTTGTAAAATAACAAATTTGTGAGCACAAGAAAGATTTAGATCTCGAAAAGCTCCGCTCCCTCATTTTTAAATCTCATCACTTTCTTAACGTCACCGGTCCGTCACCTCAATGCATATCTTATCTCGCTCGCTCCTGACGCCTCGTTACACTTAATTTATATGCACGTGCTTTGCATATAAATTAATGCACAGAGCAGAGCGCCACTGATGTTGATCGCCTGTTTATCTGACCCCTCTTCGCGTTTAAAAAACAGCACCGCCTAGACATCTGTTGAAGTCAATAGCATTAATTATGTACCCATGAACTGAAAGGGTATGTGTTCAGGTCGACGAGTCGATCAGGTGACACATGGAAAGGTTCGAATGGAGAATAAGTGCGCAGAATTATCTCAACATTGAGTACGCTCATCTAACCTTTTGGAGTTTTCTTGTCATATTTTTAAGGAATTTTGGTAGAGATTTCTTAAAATTATAAGTTTGAGTGTTGTAATTTTTATAATACAAGTTATTTTATAATTTAATTTAAATAGTTTAATATCACAATTATATGGAGTTGTCTTTAAATAGTTTAATATTACAATTATATGGAGTTGTTTTAGCGCGATTTTTTGGAGATTTTGGTGATGGAATTTGGGGGAAAATATTGAAGTTAAATCTTGATTTGTATTATTTAAAATTGTTTTTTAACTGCATATTTGGATTCAGCAACTTGAAAAACCCTTGGGATGCTTTGCTTGTGCAGAAATTAGCTATCAAATTTGCGATTCCAATAAATTGCTGCCGGATTTTGACTGGAAAAACCCACCCGAAGAGCTTCCAAAAAGTCTCTTTAAAGACAACTCCCAATTATATAGTTAAATTTCTAAAAAATAAAAATAGCTAATGGCAATTATTCACAAATTTCTAAAAATAAAAAGCAAAATAGTAACTAAATTATTATTATCTATGCACCCGACATAGTATTAAGTTTTAAATATGTTTTGATTATATATTAATTTGTCTTGACAAACATTATGCGGTTTATCCAAATTCAATTTTTTTTATTTTTATTATTATTTAAATTCATTATTGTAAGTGATTGGTTGAGGTTTATTATGGACTCTTTAGTAACTTCTATTTCTATGAGTTATTAAATATTTATTTTTCTTTTTTTTCTATTTTATTTAACTTTTTAATTTTGATTTTTTCCCTTTTCTATTATTTCCATTTCATGAACTATATTTAATTCTCAATTTAAATGACTATTATTATATGAAACATATATATATTAAAATGTATATATGTTAATATAAACATTATTAGTTAATCATATTTCTTAATTTTTGGTGATGGCATTCAACAATACAATATTTTAGTAGTTGCGTTATTTTTATGATGAAATCTTTGTCTTTATTATCGTTTAGTTTAAATAAACTATATTTAAGCTAAGCAATAAGTACTAGCTACTATACTACTAGCTACTATGCAGCGCTTGTTTTTAATATCGTGTTGCATAATAAAATAGTACATTCACATATAAATTTACCATTTACATTTGACAATTAACTTCCAAGTAAACGGTTATATTATCATACCATTGTTTGTGCCCCAATTTAATGTTAACTTTGATGGGAAGTTGATATGGCTTGGAAGCTACAAGCTATAGTCTACACAACACAAAGAGGAAGACATAAATTATCAGGTGTAAATTGTAATTAAGGATGTATAAAGTAATAAACTGATTATCAATGAATTGTAGAGTAGTTGGTTTGATTAAGGTCTAGTCTCCACTAAATTAGTTATGTAAATTTTTTCTCTTTAAAAAAGTAGATATTATATTCAAAAGATAAAAAAATAAAAAAACTTATAGCTATGTTGTTTATTGTTCTACAAGTTTTCAAATTCAATGTCTAAATGCTCTAAATAAAAATCTATTTCTTTCCTAAATCACAACATGACTTTGATTTTAAACAATATTACCAATAATCCATAACACTAAATAATCTATAATATAAATTTAATTTTCTAATCTTAAAGAACATGATTATTAGCATAAGGTATAATGACCATAATACTATAAGCCTATTTAATTCATATAACCCATAAAAATATGATAATTAATAGAAGGCATAATTACTAGATGCTTCTTTGAGAGTGGCAAAGTTGCTTTAAATAACCCAAGTCTTTTAGAAGATGGTGTTCTATTTCATCTTCCTTTGGTTCCTTCCAATAAATTTAACAAAAAAACTTTGATTAGAAGTCCCTAGTTGCTCCCCCTGCATAGATTGAGAGCTAGGTTTCTTAATGATACAGTTCCGGGTGTGAAGAAGGACCTTTCAAAGACCTTTTACTTTCGTGATGTGTTAAAATTGCTTTTTAAAAGAACATTAATGAACATAGCTGCAGACTGTGAAGAAGAGGAACATATCAATCATCCACACATGAAAACAAAAGCGTTGATAACAGAGTTTGTTAAGGAGGGACTACGTCTCTGAGCCACGTGTCAAGATGGTGTAGGCCGTTGCATTAAATGCTATCAATAGTGGTGATGTACATAGAGATGATGTCTCGATCATACAAGGAAAAATGCCCTCACGCAAGAGTGGTTCTAAGAGATATCCCACAACTTGGAACTCCCAATCAAACTCCTATCAGTATGATGCAAAAACATGCATGGTGAGCATCCTGCCAACATGGCACAAAAGGGATGTCAAAACAAAACACATGCATGACGACATTTAATAAACAAGAGTATCCCAGCAACATACAATAAAGGATCTCAAAGCATAACATGAAGAGTTATGACAACAAGTACATCATATAGAATTATTCCACATCAAATCAGTAAGGAATCATGACAACAGATAATAAATAAGATCCTGCATCAATATCAATCAACGATCCATGCAGCCTAATGTAAAAGAAGAAGTACATGGACAATAACCATATATCTCACATGGAGGGCCATCTGAAGAAGTGGATGTCACATGTCTGAAGCTGCTCGGACCATCAATCTCAAGGCATCAATGAAAGAAGATGGTTGCTTGCACAAGAATGTGGACATCTGAATTAGACTGTCAAAGTGCTGAAGCTTATTGAATATCGATTTCGCAGCATCAATTGCAAGAAGAAGAATCAACCAAAGAAGAATCAATCAAAGAAGATTCAATCAAAGAAGATTCAATCAAAGAAGATTCGATCTCAGAGAATAATCGATCAAAAGAAGTAGAATCGATCATAAAGAGAAGAACTGCTCTAGACTCTCAGATCTGTAGCTCGCTGGTTATCTAGCTCTATAGTACTCTAGCTTATGTCAATGCAGCTCTGCGACTTGCCTGAAGTTCAAGCTTTGTGGCTCTACGCATCTCAAGCGTAACTCTGGCTTCCATGCTTCTCTATAGCTCTGCGGCTCTGTGGATTTGAAGCGCTGCTCTGGCTTCGTACTTCTCTACGTACTCAGGCTCTTAGGCTTCTCTCCATGCAGTCTCTCGACTCTCTGCCACACTGCTCTCTCCCTCTGTCATGTAGCCTTTAACCTCCTCGGCTCTCTGCATCCATGCTCTCGGCACTCTAGCACAGGCTTTTGGGCTCTCAGGCACTCTCTGGCATGCAAGCTTTCTCTCTCCTCTAGCCTCTGCTCTCTGTCACCCATCGTGCTTTATAACATGTTTGGGACAAGGCTGCTTCAAAATCGGAGGTCTATTGCTTAAGAATATAAGTAGTTTGTATAGAACAATTGGCAGGCGCAACAACCTTTAAAAAAAATCCCTTTTATCATTTTAAAGTGATAATACAAAAACCTAAAAAACACTGGAAAACAGTGAAAATCCTAAAGTTTTAATTTCAAATTTTATAAAATCGGACCTATAAATCGATTGGGTCCACACTATATCATCAGTCGGGATCGCAGATTGTCGATTGCTAGGGCCCAGGGTCCTTCCTTCGGCATCTGTTGATGCCGATCATTCCGATCGCCGATATCGGGAATTGCTAATCACATTCATTGATATCCAGGGGTCCTGGTCCTTGGCCTTTGGGTTCCGCCGACCCAATCTGTCAATTCGACACTCCATCGCCGATTCACAAGCGCCGATATCGCCAATCGCTGCCTGTATAGTGCCGATATCGTCCATCTCCCTACCTTTGATTGCGATTTGCCTTATAAAGGCTTAAAACCCATTTTTATGAGAAAAACATCATTTTTTCAAAGGAACCGAGGGAACTCTTTTCGCGATAACTTCATCATCCAGACTCAGATTGAGGAACCATTCGCACCTTAACGGTCAGGAAGACGAGATCTAAGCTCTAGTCCCGTGTTTACATCATTCCAAACACTTTGATTTTCAAGCGTTTCAATGCCATGGTGTCTGAAGATCCACCTCGATCACTTAAAATATTACATTCTACTTCCAATATTACTATTTTCTTCTTCAATTCTACTAGACACTCCATATTTTTCATTATCTCAAAAGTGACTTGTCTCTCTATCTCATGAAATTTTGAACTGAAAGTGAAAATTAATGTTTTGTTGCAATTGGTATCCTCTTTGTGCATTTCTTGGAGTTCTTTAAGATCCATCAAGCACATGCTCTAACCTATGTCTCTTGGATATGCCATCTTGCTAATAATATATCTCCTGTATCACACTTCGTATTCCTTAAATGAGCCTATGTAACTTGACTTCAAAAGTAGAGGATGCTTCAAAAGAAGAAAATTAAAGGGAATTTCATAATGAAAGTTCCAGTAAAGTATCAATTCTATCATATAAAAACAAGCAATGACCCAAGAGAAAAAAAGGTCCCTATGCTTGGATAAAACTCCAAGAAGGAGGTTCCTTGAGAACTTACGACAAACCAATTGTATACCAAACAAAAACCAAAATAAATCAACATAGGTTCTTATTAGGCTTACCACAAATACATCTTGAGCAACAAAGCCATAAGATCACCTTGAACAAAAAGAAAAGCAACATCCTTTACAAAATCATTTGTAGTCATAACTCCATACATGTGAAATGGGGACTTATATCCCTTCTCATTACTATCATGAGGCTTTGTGTGGAGTTTCAGGTTGTGATCCATGTGACATATTGATTTCTTGATATGTGTCCTTGTATCCATATTTAATTAGGGGATAACATGTTGAGTAAAGGTGTCATTATTCATAAACACCCCCTATTTTAAAATTGATCATTTTTTTCCCATCGATATGCTTCACAATTTTTCTCCTGCATAACATGATAGTATGATATGTTGTTCAAGGTGGTCCCATTTTGTTTGATTTGTGTAGTAATTGATGCTAAGGGGTTCTCAACTAATAATGAGCTATAAACGACATGATTTATGGTTATCTTGGAGTGTCTTATCACAACCAATGATCAAGCATTCGAGCCTTTAGTTATTTCCAATTATTGTTTCTTGATTGTTGGATACAATACCAATTCCCCATGTGAAAAACATATTAGTTTTTCCTTTAGGTTCATGATGAACACCCATGCTTGTCACCCTATGCAACTAAAAAACGATCATTCAAACATAACCCTCTCCACTATTTTGAAAACTCATTAATGTATTATATTGAAAAAATGAGCTCCTTAACTTGTAAAATCACAAAATAAACTAGTAATAGAAAGGCGATCACTTATGGACTTTGTATGACCATCTTTTCATATGAGTGTATTAGCAACATGTATGTAAGGGTATTATAAGTCTTGGTTCCTAAATTATATTGTATTTAAATAACACATAAAAAGAAAAAATAAATGATAAGATTTCATTTATGTATTTTTTGTTAAACTAAAAACCATCTTCTTTTTATATAATATTAAAAATATTATACTTATTCCTAGTTGCTCCTTACCATTGAGGAAACCAAGATCACAAGCAATGAAGAATATTATTAACAATTAGCTTCATTCATTCTAACATCCCTACAATCAGGATCATATAAAGACATAACTATGTCTATTAGTAGCCTATAAAATAACATTCAAAAAAATGAAAAATGAAAGAGAGATAATAATTTTAAATTTTTATGGATATTTCATTGGAACAATTCATCAAAACATATTTCCTTTCAATGTTATATTATTTAATTAATCAGAAATTCAAAAAATAAAGACAAAAAAATACTCACACACCGTCTACAAAGAAACTCAAGATTTACCCTGGGAAACCCAATATGGAAGAAAACCTTGCTAGCAGGAGAGGTCTCTCTACTCTCTATTCTCTAGTATAGAAATATGGACATAGAGTTACTTTTCATAGGTAGGTAGTTGATAATTGACCCATGAAATATCTTATAATGATAGCATACAACCTTCCTCCTTGCATCAAAATTGCTCTCAGGGCATTTCCGTTTGCATCTACCTGTATTTCGAAAGGCTTTTGGAAGTTTGGTAATGAAAGAACCAGTGCTTAAATAATATTTCTTTTCAAATCATTAAAATAATTCTATTGATTCTTCATCCACTATAAATTCTTACGTCTCATTGTTGTGGCATGGAGTGGTGCAACTACTAGTGAAAATGAAGCTATGTACTTTTGCAAGTATTATGTTGCCCCAAAAAAGTTCTGAACTTCAATAACACTTTTAGGAATTGGCCTTTTTATGATGACCTCCATTTTTTTGGAGATATATCTTGAGCTCTCCTTCATTGATTGCATGTCCCAAACACACCAGATCCTGTTGAGAAAAATCACATTTATTGAGGTTATCTAGCAGCTAGTATTTCTTCAACCTCTGACATTTGTGTGAGATGCGAGATGTGTTATCTCCAAGTAGGATTGTAACCAATATATAATCTAATTGGACTAACAATAAATTAATCTTTGTATGGGTGTAATGCATCATTCATCATAATCATAAATGTATTTGGTGTCCTACATTAACCAAATGGAATGAATAACCATTCACACCAACCTTGTCTTGTCTTGAAGGTGGTCTTCTAGATGTACCTAGTGGTATCTTAATTTGAGATCCAACTTTGTGAAGTATTTTGCATGCTACAATTGTTCTAACAAATCATTAATTTTGGGTGGAGGATACTAATTTCTGAGTGTGATCTTGTTCAATTCTCTATAGTTGGTACACATTCACCAAATCACATCCTTGTTTGGTACAATTATGATAGGTGATCCACAAGATGATGTGTTGGGTTGCATCACATCTTTCTCTAGAATTTATTGCAATTGGTTTTTCACTTCATTTTCTTCTATAATAGATTATTTATACAACCCATATTCAATAATGGGGTGTCCAGAAACAACTCTATTTTATGCTCCATTTCCCTCTTGGGTAGTAGTCCTCTAGGCTCCTAGAACGCTCATTTATATTCTTGTAGAGACTCCTCCAACTAATGTTTATGCTCTTTAGTATGCCGCTCCGAGGATGGATTTATTCTTATTCATTCATGATCAAATTGTTTTTCTATTAAGAAAAGTAAAACATATTTCTTAATGGAACTAATCAACCCCTTGGCTTGGTTGGCACTTAGTAGTAAGACATTTAACTTTAGTTTATGTGTGTTGATGATGTAGGACTTCCCATCCTTGATTAGGCGGTACTGATTGGCTCTTTGCATGAATATTGCATCCTTCATATATAATTCAAGGCTTCCAAATACTACTCCACATACATCAATGGATACCACATCCAATTCCATTTCATTAGTGAAATAAAAAATCATAGAAAATTCAATCTTACATTATTTTGTTACCTTCATTTATGCATCCTTGCTTACCCATCTCAATGATTATGGACTATGATAATCACAAACATGCAATCCAAGCTTGTTGACTAGATCTACTACAGTGAGATTATCCTATGAATCAGAGTTAAATTGTGTATCTACCTTAGTATTCTTGGCATGTATCTTGATGCAAAAGTATTTGGTAATATCCTTTATTTTAGTGATGAAGGCTACTCAAATCCATATCCTTCTACACTAGTGTGTAGAAACTACATCAAAGCTGGTTTTGACTTGATTGCTCAAATCTATGGCTAGAAGATTCTTTTTCTTTGCATCATTCTTTCAGTTTTTTAGGTTCATCTCTGGATGTAGCCTCCATCACTTTTCTTCATAGTGACCATTAATAATGGATTGGCTAAAATGGACATTGGGACCATATGCTTTTTGGGTATGACATATTCCATTCAAATATAAATGGAATATACATACTTTGAACAACTTGTATACCCAATCAAAGTGCTAAAATATGATAGTATGGTTATTTATGAAACAAAGATCAATCCATTTCATTTTTCCTAATGGATTCAACAATAGCTAAACGTATTTTTAGACCTTTCATAAACTTAGCATGATTTATAACTATAGCACCAATAAATTTAAGAACCAAAATTAACATGTAACAAATAAACATGACACTACTAGTTGTACAAGACAATCAAACCTACACAATCAAAGTTTCATAGTGTTGATTTTAACTATAAAATTATATTATTATTATTATAACATAGCATGTTGGTGTCTACATTGAATATAATATTTCCCTTCTTACTCATGTATACAACCTTAAACATGTATTGCTCACAACTTTGTCTTAATAATGGGTTGATTAAATCATCGTAAAATCCAATGAACTCTCATTGGGAAGGTACACCACTACCAAAATCTCTAATTCAAAATAAATGGATGAATATATGATATTGGTTTCAAACTTAGATTTATGTAAGAGATATCATGTGGAATACTTCCCAAACATGGCACTTTTGGTTGTGAAATTCAATCATTATTCTTATTTTATTAGATTGAAATAGCATTCATTATGAATAGGAATGAAATTTGTGGCCATTAAATAAGATCCATGACCCTTTACCTTGGCAGCATGTTGGATATTACAACAATATTGTATCTACCTTATCAAATTCTCAAGGTGTTGATTTTTATTAGCATGTTGCCACTATCTTGTACTTAATGTGTTGATCGCTATGTAGAGAATGTTGAATAGAATCCTCTCATGTACATGTGTCTTCGTTTTCATGGCCAAGGTATGATTTATATAATTATTGTCTTTTCTTCAACTATGTGTCTACTAGAAGGATTTTCATTGATGACAAATGGAGAATGTGCCATTTACAAAGATGAGGAAACCTTGAAGATGCATAACTTAACTTATTTCATCTTCAGTCTCCTTTGATGTTATTTGGACCGCAAAAATATGTTTAATGTGTTAAGTCCATGATGAATTAGATTCAAGTGAATGTTTGAAAGCATTGTTTTTGTTCATGTTATCAAAGAATAGCTACACAATTTTTTGTTTTCCACTTGGATATGATGAAGCGTTTAAAGAATATGATAATTGAAGATTGAAAACAAATCATTGTGTAATGAAGGGCTCCATCACAAATGCATCATCAAGTGTAATGAAGGAGTTCATCACAAACACATGTGAATATTGAAAATAGTGAAAGAAAATAATATAATTGGAAGAGCTCTTTCTATGATGTCAAAGGAGACAACATCTCAAGAAGTAAATCACATAGACTTATAGAGGATTTCATTCCCTTTCCAAAAAGTATTTTCTCGCCTTCTAACCTGATCTAGGTGGATATTGGTGGCCACCCAACTATTCCACTTAGACCCCCAACAATATTTCCTTTAAATTTCCCATTTTCCAACATACTTTCTATTTTAATAGTTTTTTGGGTCCTAAACTTCTAGAGTCATTTTGAGGCCCTAAATTACATTTTATTTTAAAATTGGAAAACCCATAACTTATGATAGGGGATTTTAGTTTATATATGTTTTCCTCAAATTTATCTTCCTAAATAGGTATTGTAGGCACCAAGAAAAGATTATATGCCAAATTTAGGACATCGGGAAGGTGGCATTCCAACTAACCCCAACAGGGCCCAGAAAGTATTGGTGCTTCATCTCCTAAGGTTATATTTTTGTATCCTTATGATTTTTCATTGTTTCTTGGTGATAAAAAGACCTTCAAGCCTCATTGCAACATAGTTTAGAAGGAATCTAATCATCACATCTCTTCTCATAAATAAGCTACTATCACCTAAGCTAGTTTGTTTCTTTTCTGCATGTAAACAACTTTCAATATTTGCTATTCATTAATTGAAGTTATGCTTCGTTGTATCTCTATGTTTTTGGATTTAAATCTATATTTCATTTTGTTCCTTCATAAATCTAGATTAGTGGTATTAGAGCATTCTGTTCTTTCTCTATTTTTATGTGCATGTCTCCAATGAGGTTGGGGTATAAGGAGTTGTGTCTTGAACCCTTGCAAGACTGGCCTCCCCGACCATGAAAACTTCCCATGGTGGAAGAAAATAATGAAGAGGGAGAATAAGATCCTTTCAAAATGCTGCTCGAAGAGGCCCTCGAGCAACAAAGCAACAAGATGATGGACAATTTTTCCCAAATCCTTTGTCGAGTATCAATAGGTGAAGTATCTTTATCCAACAATCACTTAGGAGGTGTCATCCCCTTTAAGGTAAAAGTCAAATTTTACATTCCTATATTTGAAGGCCATATATATGAAGATGCCATAGATAGATGGTTAAATCTACTGGAAGGATATTTTTCGGTCCATAATTTTTTTGATTGTAAAAATATTACTTTTCAACTCCTCAAAGTCACCCCCATGTCAAGGACTGGCGGGAAGCCTACTATGGGAAGAGGGACGAGGAGGAACCCTCACTATTTTCATCCACACCCTCTTGGAATTATTTCTGAGATGTCATCAAGGAATAATATTACCATGTTTGGATCTATGAATATAAGTACATAAAGTGGACCACATTGCGACAAGAAAGGGATTGAGATGTGCTAGAGTTCACGAAAATTTTCCATATGTTTTTCATGAAGCTGGGTATCAAGGATTCTGATTGACATTTGATACTCAAGTATCATGGTTGTCTACACAAATATATCTAGGCAGAAATGGAGATCTTGTACATCTCCTCATTTGGTGCAATATACTGATATGTTGTGGGGATCGAGAATAAATTTAAACAAAAGAAGCAAGACTTTAAATCTGCGAATATGAAGCAAGGAAAAGGAACCTCCAAACCACAAAACAAAGGAAAGAGCTAAGGTGGACCAACCTAGGAAGACCCATCGAAGCTACAAGCAAAGAATAGCACCATGAATATGAAAAAGAACATTGAAAGGTGGTGTGAGTTCTACAAGAGACAAACCCACAACACAAATGAGTGTCACACCACACAGTCACTAATGACCAAGCTAAAAGCTTCAAAGTTAGATGCATGTTCTAACTCTAAGCTAGAACCAGACAAGGGAAAGCAGATTATTGACGCAGAACATAGTGCCACCATTTCCACCATCAAGGTCCAAAAGATTGAGCCTGAAGATCCAAAGGAGGGGGAACATATCTTCCACTCTCAAATGTGGGTGAAGGGTTCTCCACTATTGTTCATTGTCAATAGTGGGAGTAAAAAAAACTCATCTTAGAGAGGTTGTTAAGCGATTGGGCTTGCCTACTGCACCATACCTATAACCATACACCATTGGGTAGCTCTTCCAAGGATGAGATTTTTCTTTCAATCAACAATGCCACCTTCCCTACAACATCAAACTCTTCATGGATGAGGTACAATGTGATGTTGCTTCTCTTGAAGTCTGTGATGTTTTATTAGACCAACCATAATTGTCAAAGCGTCATGTTGTGTATGAGTCTAGAACTTGCACTATTATTATTACTTTGGGCATAAAACTATATAGGATACCAGAGGTAGCCCCACTTACCTTCATCTCGTTTATCTCTGCTAAGCAATATAGTAAGATCATCTCCTAGATTGAGAAGTTTGTTTTCTTTTTTATCCACACTCAAAGTAAGTGGAAGATCATGGCCACAATCAAGGTCCCAAGAAAAGGTTCCTCCATGCAGCAAAAGCAAGTTGACAAGGTCATGGAGGAGCACGAGGACATCTTTACCTCACCCACATGGGTATCCTTGCACTGTCAAGTCAAGCATTCGACTGATCTGACTCCTAGAGCACCTCTACCCAATGGTTCATTATATCACCACTTTACTTTGGAAAATGAGGAAATTAAGTGATAGATCTAGGAATTTCTACAAAAATGGCACATCTGACCAAGTCCTCACCTTGTGGGAGCCCAATTGTACTCGTACAAAATAAGTATGACACTTGGAGACTCTACATTGATTATCAAGCACTGAGTAAGATCATTGTTAGGAATAGATACCTATCCCAAGAATTTATGACCTTTTGGACAAGCTCAAGAGTTGTAATTAATTCATCAAGATTGATATAAAGTTTGTCTATCACAAAGTTCTAATATAACCCATAGATGTATGGAAGACCACCTTCAAATCCAAGGATTGCCTCTTTGGGTGGTTGATCATGCCCTTCTAGTTGACAAATGCCCCTGCAACTTTTATAAGGATGATGGAAAACATTTTGCAGTCTTTCACAAACTTGTTTTTGGTTGTATATTTGGATGAAATCCTCATATTTTTTAAGAGTTGGGAACATAAATTTCAACATATTCGGTAGGTCCTTCAAATCCTGCGACAACACAAAATATGTGCCAACTTGGAGAAATGCTCCTTTGGCATGAACTAGGTCCAATATCTGGGCTACATAATTGATGAGCAAGGCATGCATGTGGATCTGGATATGATCCAAGTCATTCGGAATTGGCCATCCTTGACAACTCTCACAAAGCTTCATGGCCTTTTTGGGCTTGCCAATTTTTATCGAAGGTTCATCTTGGGATTCTCTCATATCACATGGCCTTTGAGTCAAATTACCAAGGGTGAAGCGATAGAAAAAAAATGGTTTGCGGCACAACAAAAGGCATTTGTTGAGATGAAGCATCACCATTGCTCTATTCCAGTACTCAAATTACTAGACTTGTAACAATCATTCGAAATTGAGATAAATACATATTCTATTGGTGCAATTCTCACCTAGTAAGGGAATTCGTTGGCCTAGCATAGTGAGACATTATCTGATACTATTTGGAAATACCCCACCTATGATAAGGAGATGTACTCCATCATGCAATCTTACCGGCAGTGGAAACATTACATTCTGGGGAAGGAGATGATCATTCACACAGATCACCAACCTCTTCAATTTATGCAGACATGAGGGAATTTGCAAAACGAACTCCATCATAAATGGTCCATATATATGTAACAATTATATTTGAACGTTAAATACAAGAAGGAAAGCACCATTAATGTTGCAAGCCTTAGTCCTGCTCGGGTTGTGGTACTAACCACTATTATCAACTCTTATGGGCATGAGGCTTTTGGATGGTTGTAGTTATACATAAATGATCTAAACTTTTCCACCACATACCAGATGTTGATGGATGGAAAGAAAGTATGAGACTTCCACCTCGAGTACACATTGTTATGCTACCTAGGGCACCTTTGTGTTCCTTCAAGTGAGAGAGTCAAGAAGATCTAGGAGGCACACTACAATTGAGTCATTAGACACTTTGGTTTGGAGAAAATTATGGTAGTATTGTAAAGGTATTTTTACTAGCCAAAACTCTAATAGTATCTATGAAAATATACTAGAACCTACACTTCTTGTGTCATTGCCAAGCCACGCATACATAAGAAAGGTTTGTGCACTTCTCTCCCTACTCCTTATACTAAGCATGGTAATGACTATGCATTTGTGTTCATTGATATATTTTCTAAGATGGCTATATTGACTACTTGCAAGAAGAGTATCATAGCAAAAGACATTGTTAAAATCTTCTTCGAATGAGTGTGGGTACATTTTGGAATTCCATAGACCATTATATCAAATCAAGGAAGTAGGTTCCTAAGCACATTTGGGTCGATCCTCTAGTAATTGTTGGACACTAAGCTCACCAAATCGGCTGAATTCCATCCTCATACTGATGGCCAGAAAAAGGTTGTTAATAGGATGATAGTACACATACTACCCATGTACAAATCCAAGCATCCACAAACATGGGATGAGGGTCTTCCTTATGTGCAACACAACTATAACAGATCTCTCCATAGCTTGCTAGCCACAAACCCTTTCAAGTGGTACTAGAATTTCAACCATTGTGCCCCATTGATGTTGCAATGCCTCTTGTGACTACATAGGCAGAATCTACACATGTTTAGTCCAAAGATAGTAAATCCACTAGGTTTATTGAAAGAATCTAGCACATCCACCAACAATTTCATGAGTTCTTGGATCAATCCAATGCCAAATACAAACAACATCATGATAAAAATTGGGTGCCATATAAGTTTCAAATGGGTGACATATTTTGGTTGTATTTGTGTTAGGACTCCACTATGTATCATTTTTGCTATATATTTTGACACCACTTTACCCTTACAACCATGATTAAAAAGAATCCCGTTATCATTTTCAGCCACTTTATCCCAAGGTATACAAAAACCTCTTCTTTATTATATGTTTAATCTGTTTTACATTTAATTCCATAATACTCTTATATTTTATCATTAACTGAAGTGTATCGTTGCTAACACAAGTCCAAAGATCATAGATAAGTATATGCGGCCATTGCTGAAATAGCTGACTCAGTTGCTGAAACAGCTAACTCAGTTGCTGAAACAGCCGTCAAGCATGCAAATTCCGTCAGGCGTAATTTGCGATTTTGGAAGAAGCTTTTTGTGGAATAGCAGCAGTAGTATGAAGACACGATTACCTGGATCATCCTGAAGATAGCATTCTTGTTATCTCTGTTGTAACAGTATCTTTTTATGTAGAACAGAATAGTCATGTTTTGGGAAAAAGAACAGATTCGAGATAATATGGATTCACTCTCATGTAAATTGTAAATGATGTCTCCTCTTTAAAAGGAGGAGACATCATCATTAGAAGGGGTCAGTGGTTGTAAACTAAGAGAAGTACATTGTGTGAGAACTGGAGCTAGTCTCCATCTGTAATGTATCAGTTACTTTGACAGATGAATAAATTCTTGTTTTGAGTGTTCCAATTTAGTTCTTTCCTGGGGAATCTTGTGAGAGGGAAAGGGCCCGCCTTCCTCACAAGATTCACCCTTGATTCCTGTAAATTGTTTAACTCTTTGTGTGTCTTGCATTCTACTTTAATTCTGTTGTTGGACACTAGTTACACAGTTTAGTAATACTCTGTTTCTTTAGCACTGCACGTATTGAATGCATTTATTCTTAAGTTGAGAAATCTGTTTCTATTGATTGTATGAATGAATGATGTCGGGAAGCAGGTGCTGAAGATTCCTGTATAAAGGAATAGGGTCCTGCCCCATTAATTATCTTCCTTTGTCTGCAGTGTGATTAGAAGCAAGAGAACAAGTGTTGAAGGTTCCTGTTCATGGGAATAGGGTCTTTCTCTCTTGAGGTTACCTTTCTTACAGTGTGATTAAGTGTCAGGCATCAGGTGCTCAAGTTCCTCACTAAGGAATAGGGTCCTGTTCCTGCTGTGGTTGATTGATTTCTTTCTTTACAGATTGATCTTCCTTTGTTTGGGTTATAACTGCAATAGAGAAATTATTTCTGCTATAACTAAATTGACTTCAGCTTTGATTAAGTAGAGTGTGAATCAGTAGATTGGTGAGATTAATAATTGTGTGTTCTTCTTTTACTACAACCTTGTTTCTGCTTTTGAAATTGATCATATCCAGTGCGTGATTATCTTTGAAATAAAAAGACTTCCTCGGGTTGACAATTTATGTGGAGCTTGAATTGCGAAAGCAATTAAAGCAACCAACAATTTGCAGAAGGAATGCCTTACCAGAGTCCATCAGAAGCTTTGACCACTCCGATATGGGACTTACACAATCACCAAGACTGTGGGTGATAATTATTTTGAGCTAAGTATTCCCCCATTCCTTGGTCTACACCTAGTATTCAATGGGACCACCTTTGACCATACTTTCCACCATTGTTAGACACATCAAACATTGTTGAGCAGCTAACACTAACAAAGATCAACCTAGATTGCATTGAAAATGACACAACTAATCAGATCATGGACACACAAATTAGGAACACTCACCAACGAAGGATCCAACCATAATAGGTTGTCAAGGTCGGCCAGCTCTTGCATCAAGGCAAGTGGCTCACCAGGGACCAAGTTCAACAAAAGCTTCACCATTGCATGGAGGCACTCAACGTAATGGGGGACCATTGCTTCCTATGGGGGGAGGACTAATTCAAGGAGATATTGATAGCCACCCACCTATTCCACTTAGCCCTCCAACATTGTTTCCTTTGAGTTTCCCATATTCCAACATACTTTCTATTTTTAGCATTTTTTTAGTCCTAAACTTCTAGAGCCATTTTGAGGCCCTAAATAATGCTTTTTTAGAAAATGGAAAATTGAAAGTTATTGTCTTGAGATAAATATTTTTAACGAGGTATCGTATGTGCCAAACGAATTTCATATGCCAAAGTCACGACCCCAAGAAGTTGACATTCCATCTAACCCCAACAGGGCCCACAAACTTTTGGTGTTTTATCTCTTAGGGTTAGGTTTTTGGATTTTAAGGTTTTTCAATTTTTCCTTGATGATAAAAAGGTTTGTGAACCTCATTGTTACACACTTTAAAAGGCATGTAGTTGTCACATCTCTTCTCAAACGTAAACTAATGTCATCCAAGCTAATTTGTTTCCTTTCTGCATGTAAACAATTTCTAGTGTTGTTATTTATTAATTGAAGTTTTTTTTCACTTCTATCTGTGTTTTTTTATTTAAATTTGTATTCCATTATATTCCTTCATAAATACAAATCATATCTCCTCCTCATTAGTGAGATATTGAATTTTCAAGTTGGGAACCCATATTATTCAAGTCAGCCTACATGAGCCTACAAAAACACAAGTCAACACCATTGGCAAGAGACATGTTTATCCAAAACAAAGTCAAACAAGTATAAATAGAAGTTATTCTATTCCATTTCATCCATCTAACTCAACCAAGACAAGAAGACAAGGATTTTGATCTAAGGTGAAGTTCATAGCTCATGAACTTGATAGAAAATAAGAAGAAAGAATTCAGTTTGGATCTGATTTTTAAGATTTTAGCTTTCAGTGAATCTCTATTTGCTTAAGATCATATTATGTTGGATTCAATGCCCACCCTTGAAAATATTGTTAATATCATGGAAAATAAACTTTTTGCAGCTCATAAACTTCAAATTAAGGGGACTTTCTATAGCTTGTAGACCATAGAAAGGCAACTTTCTGTAGCTTGTAGAATTCATAGAAAATATTGTAAAGCTCAAAGAAAAGAGACTTTATATAGATCGTAGACCATAAAAAGTAACTTTCTGTAGCTCGCGAACCTCAGAGAAATGTGACTTTCTATAGCTCGTAAAACTAAGAAAAAGGTGACTTTCTATAGCTCACAGAAAAGTGAATTTATTTCTTGGAGAAAACTTAATCAACCACTTATGGAGAAAACATGAGACACTTTTAGAGCATATTTTTGAGGGAAATATGTTTACATTGTTTAGAGATTGGAATTGGTTCTTGAAGTTGATCCTTTGGGGCTAAGTTGGAGCATTGTTGGAGTTGTTATTGGAATCCTTGTTGAAGCATTATTGAAGACATATTTGGAGTAGCCTTGTTGAAGCAATGTTGAAGCATCTTGAAGACATTCTTGAAGAATTATTGAAGATCTTCTTGGAGCATTGAACATTGTTGAAGAACATCTAGGTAAAACATTGTTGAAGACCTTGTTAGAGTATTGTTGGTACCCATTAAAACTTGAAGAACCTTAGATACACTTTCAATGAAACTTAAAGCCTTGTTGGAGTTGACCTTGAATTGAAAAAAACTTTGAAGTATCTTGGAGGTCATTTGTGGTAGCTGTAGAAGCACTTGTTGAAGTAAATATTGGAGTAGGGTATGAATCATTGTTTCGAGTAGTAGTGGAGACATACTTTAAAGAATTATTGAAGTATTTCTTGAGAGATATTTCAAACCTTGTTGAAGAATCTTTTGGAAAACTTGAAGTAGTATTGAAGCCACCTTAAAGTATTAAAGCAAGTAGAGAGGGTTGGAGACCTATAGGATTGGAGTCCTCATATGAGGTTGGAGCTTGGATTTATTTTTGAGGATTGGACTCGTTGAGACTAGGTTTTAGCCTGGATTGATATTTAAGGATTGGAGTCCTCATTCAGCATTGGAACCTTAAAGGAGTTAGAATTTTACTGTACAGGTTGGATCTTGATTTTCTGTAAAAGGATTAGAGTTCTCTTCATTTTTATTAATAAAATTATTTTATTAATGTGCATATTATCTTTAGCCAAGTGATATTAACTAGAATAATATAAAAATTGTAAAGAAATATTGATTCACCCCCCCTCTCAGTATTTCTAACAATTGGTATCAGTGCTAGTACCTTCAATCATAACCTAACAACTCGAAGGTATATCTTATGAACACAAATATAAAAGCCAAGAAGGAAAGGCTCCAAACCTTTTGAATATATATCCTCCCAAGTCATGAAATCCTAAGTAAATTAGGTTGGTGAAGCTCCCTCATTTGATGGAACAAACTATGTGTCATGGAGTAACATAATGGAGTTATTTTTTATGGCTCTTGGTTGTGAACTGTGGGAATCAATTTTTATTGGAAACACAACTATAGGTGAGTCAAAAGAATATAATACAATGGAAGAAATATTGGGTGGTCTATTAGATTCTGTAACAGGCAAGGTGGCTCAATGTTTTTCATCTAAAGGACTTTGGGAAAAGATACACAAACTTCATGAAGAATCTAGTTTTGTGCCTACTAAATGAGAACTAGAGCATGTATAACAAGAGCACAAGGATGATCATGAATCAAGGAATGATTTGGAGATAAAAACACAGGTCGAAAATAAAAGTTCTCAGAATCTCCCAAAAATGGCACCAGATTATAGTGTTCATTGTCTTGATTCCAATACTGCTTGAATTGCCTCAATCCGATGTCGTATGAGACGTATATGATGTTATGAATTTTTGCTTAAACAACTAAATATTCAAATAATAGGGTTGACTGGGCTGCTGACTTGGATCTCTAGTCCCAATGAAAGAAAAAATGGAAATCAATATTAATTTGGAAGAACAACTTCGCCAACAAAATATGAAGATAATTTCAAACGATTCATACACAATGGAAACAACAATAAGGATCAACAAAATTTTGAGTCTCCTCAAAGGTAGAACAATTTCAAAATATCGCCAAGATAATGTTATTCATCCAGGTACATAAGAATTTTTTTGGTTATTGTTATTCTTGCACTAATTTAAGTCATAAATCCAAATATTGTAAAGCATATTGCAAGGATGAGTGGAAATTTTATCATTTAAACCCTAGAAGGAAGATTTTAAGTAGACAAGACATAATCCATAATGGTTATTACAATTCAACTCCTCCACTATTTAGGTTCAATGTAGAATGCTATCAATGTCATAACTTTGGACATATAACACAAGATTGTAGAAGAAGATTGAGATAGGCTCCCAAAAAAGTAAAAGAAGAAAATTTACCTACTAAGCACAAACAAAATTCCACCAAAATTTGGAGAAGGAAACAAGATAATCCAAAAAAAGTAGAACATGACTTTTTCCTAAACTATTGAAACATCTTAGGGAGAGTGGTCTTGTGGAAAAAAATACAGGGGGGGATTTTAAATATCCATTCAATGGAAAAGATAGTGTTGGATCATCCCATTTTCCTTGGATGTCAAAGGGGATAGAAAGAGAATAAGCATGAAGATAAGGGGACTTATCATAGAGGTATTGACATCAATGACAAAGGGGGAGATTGTTGGAAGGATTGTTATTGATATAAAAGGGTGAATGGGCCATTTCCGAAATGAGGAAATCCTAAATATGCATAACTAGAATTATATCATCTTCAGTCTCCTTTGATATTTTTTCTATGTTGTGGTTCATGGACATTGGGTGATCATTACATCCACGAGAAAATCTAGGCAGATCAACCCTGAAGGGAATCTTTTAGAGCCCGTTGGCCAGACTAGTAGGGCCTAACCCCAAGGACATTGAGGAGAATTCACCCTATGACCTCCCATTTGGTGAGGCACTTAACAACGGGGACTCAACCAATTGAGCTAACCCTTGGGGCTCAGTCTCTTTTGATGTTATTTGGACTGTAACAAATATGTTTAATGTTTTAAGGCTGCAATGAATTATGTGAACGTTTGAAAGTAGTACTAATGTTCATGTTCTTAAATAATAACAACACAATTGGTATTTTGTGCTTGGTTTTGATGAAGAGTTCAAAGTATATGATGATTGAAGGTTACAAAAAAATGATCAAGTGTAATGAAGGGTTTCATCACAAATTCATCATCAAGTGTAATGAAGGAGTTCATCACAAATACATGTGAATATTACAAAAAGTGAAAACAAATAATATACTTGGAAGAAATCTTGGTATTTATGTCAAAGGAGACCCCATCTCAAGATGTAAATCACGTAGGATTGTAGAGGACTTCAAGCCCTTTGTAACAAGTATTTACTCGCCTTCTAACTCCTCCTTGTTGGTGAGAGATTGATTTTTTAAGTTGGGAACACATACTCTTCATGTCGACCTACATGAGCCTATATAAACATAAGTTGGTCACATTTCCAAGGGACATGTCTATTAAAAATAGGGTCAAGAATCTAATGGTTTTTATATTGAGTGGTTGGGATTGTGGCTTTCCACCCCACCAACCTTCAAGTCTTTGGAGGTATGCTTTAGCATGTATTGATTAGGCTCAAGGAGTAGGAGTTTTCACTCCATTTGTGGTCAATACAGGACGTATTTGCTCTTTATTAGTCATTGGGTCATTACTGTAAAATAATAGTAGAGTCAAATGAGTAGAAATAGAAGATATGCTCTTCCATTTCATCCTTCCAACTCAGCCAAGACAATAAGACAAGGATTTCAATCTAAGTTTAAGTTCATACCTCATGAACTTGGTAGCAAACAAGAAGAATGAATCTGATTTGGAACTGGTTTTTAAGATTTTGGTTTTCAGTGAAGCATTTTTTTCCTAAGATCATCTTATTTTGGATTTGTTTCCCAACATTGAATGAATTATTGACCTCATAAAAAATTGACTTTATGCAGCTCATAGGCTTTAGAGAAAGGTACTTTCTGTAGCTTACATACCTTAGAATAATGGACTTCTATAGCTTGCAATCCACAAAATGGTTACTTTCTGTAGCTTATAGACTTCAAAGAAAAGGGGACCTTTTGTAGCTTGTAGACCTCAGAGAAAAGTGACTTTTGTAGCTCATAGATCAAAGAAACATGAATTTCTATAGCTTGCAAAAAGGTGAATTTCTTTCTTGGAGTAGACTTAATCAATCACTTGTGGAGCAAACCCAATATACTTTTGGAGCAAACTTTTGAGGGAAGTACTTTTGTATATTTTAGAGATTGGAATTGGTTCGTGAGGTTGATCCTTTGAAGATGAGTTGGAGCATTGTTGAGGCTATTATTGGAAACCTTGTTGAAGCAGTATTGAAGTTTATTGAAGATATCTTTGGAGCAGCCTTTTTGAAGCATTATTGAAGCTTCTTGACAAAATTATTGAAGCATTATTCAAGATATTCTTGGATAATTGAACATCGTTGAAGAACACCCTAGGAAAGCATTGTTGAAGACCTTGTTGGCATATTGTTGGGACCTGTTAGCCTTGCTCACAAAAGGGCCACAAATGGATCCATATAGACTCTTGAAGTCTCCAAATTTTCTTAGAAACATGCCAATGGATCCATTAATTCCCTTGAAATCTTCAATTTTTGCTCAAAGATCATCCAATGATCAAAATTTGCGCAAGAGGAGAGCCCTTGGAAGGGCGGACATGCACTCTCGGGAGGCTAAAATGCTTAAAAAATCTTGAAAAACCCACAAACGCAGGCTTAAACATAGGAATGAACAACTTCCTTTAGATTTGGCCGATCAACAGCCCAGATCTAGGCAACTGGTCGCAATTGGTTGAGTAGAAGGGGCAGTTTAACAGTCGGGTGCATGACATCGCCGATCAGTGATCGTTGATGATCGGATCGGCGGGTCGCATCTGCAAGGAACATATGCTCTACTATATATATAAAAGGCCCTGGCATTGAGTGATCAGCAATTGCAATCGGATCGCATCGCTATATCGCATCGACGTTATACCAAGGGGCGGGGCCTATGTACATACGTATGTGCGATGTGATAACCGGGCCCCGGACCTGATGGTTATGTAATGCAATATCTGATAATATTTGAAGTCCATGCCCAGGCCATTTCTAATGTATTTCCCATTTATTTTGTTATGTAATGAAATACAAAGGGAAATAGGGGCAGTGCGATAGCGATGGAACCCGAACCCAATGGATTTCCTGAATAAAACTATATAACTTTTGAAGTTTGTGAAAGGTCCATTTTCATTGTTTTTCGCAGTTTCGTGTGTTTTCGTTGTTTTAACAAAATGCAATGGAACCTTTGGTCAGTGCCAATTGTGATGACGCCTGGACCCGAAAGGGTCCGGGAAGTGGAATATATGAAATTTGAAGTCCGCCCAAAGTATTTTTCATGCATTTTTCATTGTTTTTGCATATTTCATTATATAAAGGAAATACATAGGCCAGGCCGAATGTGACTTGTGATGGTGATAAGGCCAGACCCAATAGATAATTAAACCATATTTTAGGAGTTTTGAAGTCCGGAATGAACAATGATGGGCGGGATTTATCAGTGTTGTAGCGTTTTCGCTGTTTGTAACAAAAACAGTCACTTTTTGCAGTTTAAAGGGAAACACAAAGGCCCCAAGACCCATTTCACCATATAACAATGCCCAGGAGACAGTTTTCCAGGAAACAGAGCTCAGAATGGGAAAGAGAAGGGCCACAGCATGTTGCAGCCCAAAATAGAAAGATCAGGGAGCTCAAACAGCACAACAGCCACACCAACAAACGTTATGGAGCATCTCTGGCACAAGAGAACCCCCAAACGACACAACAAGCCACCAAAAATATCTGAAAGTGGTTACTCTGCTGTCATAATCAGAAAAATCCAATCCCATGCTTTCTTAGAGGGAATAAAATTCATTAACAATGCATATCAGGTAGATTAATACTCCGAGCCTCTTAGAGCTCAAGAGAATTGTAAAAATGCTATAAATAGTTTAAAGTAATATGTAATAGAGGCTCAACTACTGGAGATTATTCCTCCTATGTTTCTTCAAGCTTCTCATCTTCATTCTAGAAATATAAGCTTCTTTTGTCATTATATGTTCAATGTCCATTCTCTTTGTTGTTCTATGCTTGCACTTGAAAAGTTTGTTCATGTTTTCTTTGTGTCTAAGGCCAAATAACTGTCATCTTATCTCTGCTTTGATAAATTATATTTTCAAGCTTCTTTGTTTCCTTTAGCTAGCCATCCATATGTGGTCATATATGCATCTACCAGTACAATTAGTATTCTCTTTTGCTACCTGTAGCTAGCCATTGATTTATGTTTATGTATGAAATTTGTTGGTATAGTCAGTATTCTCCATCTATCCATTGAATTTATAACTTATTGAGCATTAGTGGTCTAAAGCCTTGTATCGGTGAGAGCGTTCATGCATGCCTTAAGTGAAAACAAAGCTAAAATGGTTATCTAACTTGATCCAAACCAAGTTCAAAGAACAATATTGAAGATTATATGTTACCAGGCATCTTCGAGCTACAAACTAGGAGACTTTCTTGGAGTGATAACATAATTGGCACCGTTGTCGGGAATCGAGCTGAAGCTTCCTTGGGAAACAACACGGATCTAGCTTTGATGATAGACAAAGTTTGGGCACATTTTTTGTTGTAATCATCTATCTGGTGACTCTACTAGAGGTCAAACCTCTTAGCAACTCCACTTCATAGTTCTGGCTCAGTTTGTGAGGCATACTCAGAGAAATCCTCAGAAGCTACAAACTGACCCATTGCCTGACCCTAAAAAAATCATCAAAGAGAGAAAGGTATTGCAAAAAGGAGCATCAGGTTTAGGTAAACCTAAACAATCTTCTATATCTCTTCAAGAAAGGCTTGTAATAGAACAAATACATGTTGAGCATATAGCATCTAATACTAGCAGTGAAGAAAAACTCTCAAATATTCAAAAAGCTCCTTGTTCTTTAGGTTCTCCTTTTACTTTAAGCCCAAAGGAAACCTCACATCCTATCCATCATACTCCTTTAGTCTTGTTAGTCACTCCTCCACCCTCTATCATTCAGACTGCTAGTACTCTTTTAGCCACCATAGTTATGGCAGGTCCACAAGCACCTACCAAAATGGAAAGAATCATAGCTACTAGGTATGGACCTCTAATACTACCCACTCATCTGAATACCATGCCTACTAGAGAATATCAGAAATATAGGCCTGATTTCACTAGGACTGAAGGTGTTACTACTGAAGAACATCTTGAGTCATTCTATAGTTATGCTGATAATCTGGACATTAGTGAAGATGATGTGTGGATGAGAGTCTTTGTCCAAATCCTAGATGGAGAGGCTAGAAAATGGTTCAGAGAACTATCCCCAAGATCTATAGTAGATATTGAAGCTTTAGATGATGCATTCCTAAAGCAATGGGGGAATAAGAAGGATCTCCTCTACTACCACACTGAGTTTGGTAACTTAAAGAGGGAAAATGGTGAGTTGCTATCTGATTTTAATAAGAGGTTTAACCGTGTATACATCAAGATACCAGCTAAAATAAAACCTACTACTACCTTTGCTAAACTCACCTATGCCAGTGCTTTTAACTCTGACTTCTGCCTACTATTGAGAGAGAGGCAATGTGCTACTTTCACTGACATGCAGGAGGCAGCCTTAAAAGTGGAATCAAACATCATGGCTACAGAGAAGCTCAAGGGAAATTTTGATAGAAGAAGATAGAGGGGCGAGTCTTCATCATCCTCTGATCCTAAGATAGATAACATGACCATAATGATCTAGTAATTAGCCTCTGAAATCTCTAAATTGAAGGTTGAGAAGCACCCAGGGAAAGGAAGAGTGCCTAATACCTTTACTCCTACAAATCCAAATCCAAATCCAAATAGAAGAAATAATGAGCAGTTGCAGATTTTGCAAAGAAACAAAGATGCAAATGAAGACCAAAGGGTGAAGACTCCTTTTCAAAATGCAGTCATGGAAGAAGAGCAGTTTGAAGAAGATGATGAGATCCATTGTCTAGAAGACAAAGTCAATGCTTCCTTTTTGACCTCAGTTGCCTATGAAAATTCATTATGCAATGACCAGATCAGCCAAGAATGGGATGGTGAAGCTATTCTACAAATTGTAGATCAACAAAGATATAATTTGAGGTCAAAGATAAATAATGGCAAGGAAACTCCTGTTCAAAGAGTTGTTGTCCTTGCAATACAACAATCTAAAAAGCAAAAACAACTGCCAATTGATCCCATCATCCTCAAAGCTCAACTCATGAGGTAAGAGGCCTTGACAAGTCTCCTTCTCCTTTCAGTTTTCAAACAGAAATTCAGAAGCTAAAAATACCTATGCCTCTAATTGAACTAGTGAAGAATGAGTCCTTCAAAAGATCCATCCTCGAGGCCCTTGAGCCTAAAGCCATCCAAACCTCCATTGACTATGTAAATCTACAAGATGATAAGCCAACTGTTATTCTCAGCCCAATGATCGAAAATTGTGAAGACAACTCCCCATCATTCTATGTCTCTCTGACTATTCATGAAAAATTCCTTCACAACTACCTTTTGGACACTAAATCCAGCCATAATCTAATGCCCAAGGCTGTCATGGATGAGTTGTTTCTTGACATCACTAAGCCTTATCATGACCTATTTTCTTTTGACTCTAGAAAAGTGAAATGTCTATGATTAATCAAGGACCTAGCCATCACTTTGTCTTAGCTGCCTATGAAAAGCATGATCATGGATATTGTGGTAGCTGATGTACCCCCGAAGTTTGGTATGTTACTTTCCAGAGGTTGGATCAAGAGATTAGGTGGATCATTACAAAATGATCTGTCCTATGCTACTTTCCTAGTTTTCAGAGGTGAGAGCAAGAGATTATATAGAGAGGCGCAGTTGGCTTATATCATCAAAAATGAGAAGAACCCTACTAATCATCCCATCTATGTTGTTGACGCTGATTTTGGAGCATGTATTCTCCATATTGAAGAATCCCAGCTGGCCTCCATGCAGCTTAAAAAACTAGTTTGCCAAATCTCTGAAGAAGAAAGCCCACAGATTTGGGACATGTTCTTTGATGGAGGTTGCTCTAGAGAAGCTGCAGGGGCAGGTGTAGTCCTTGTGTCCCAAACATAGGAATATATTCATTTATCTTTCAAATTAATCTTTCAGGTCACAAACAACATAGCAAAGTACGAAGCTTTGATTCTAGGCTTAAATGCTGCTAAAGAAATGGGTATCAAAGGCCTGAAAGTGTTTGGAGATGCAAACCTCATTCTTCAGCAGGTCAATAAAACTTTCCAAGCTAAGCATCCAAGGCTAAAAGCATGCAGAGCTGAGTTATGGAGGCTCAAGGATTCTTTTAATGATTTCAACATTTCATATATTCCAAGAATGAAGAATCATCTTGCTGACTCCCTTGCTATGTCTGCTAGCACGTTTATTCCTCCCTTGCCTCCTAAATTGACATATGAAGTTTAGGTAAAATACAAATCGTCTCTGCCTGACAATGTCAAATATTGGAGATTTTTTTAAGATGATGAGGAAATTAACAGGTTTTTACAAGTCATTGAGGAATTTGTTGAAACGCGCATCAACCAAGAAAATGAAACCATGGAAGAATGTGGCCAATCCAAGCTAAAAAGTGAGATCAACCGAGGAAGCATCATCCAGCTGCCTAGTAATCACATACCAAGAGGATTGGTGCCACTAGAGAAGATTTTTGATCATAACGACGTGCCCTATAAGCCAGCCAAAACAGAAAATGAGTCTGTTGTCTGTAAACATAATATAGGGAGCCCATCCCATCTAAAATTCATCAATCTGTCCACTGATTTGTCTTCTGCCCAGAATTCCGAGTATTGCACTGTCATGAAGAAATTCACTGATATTTTTTCCTGAGAATACAATTATCTTAAAACCTATGATACAAACATCATTCAACACAAGATCCAACTAGAAAACAACACTACCCCTTTTAAGAATAAATTAAGACCTACCAACCCTCTCTTATTGCCTTTGATTGAGAAAGAGATGCAGAAACTGTTGGATGCAAAAATGATAGTTCCCTTAAGCTATTCAAAATGGATAGCTAACCTTGTGGTAGTGAGAAAGAAAAATGGAGAAATCAGGCTTTGTGTTGACTTCAGAAATCTGAACAAGTGCTCTAAAAAAGATAACTATCCCTTGCTTAAGATGGAACACTTGCTGCAAAGAGTTTCAGGGGCTAGAGTCATGTCTTTCTTAGATGGAATTTTAGGTTACAATAAAATTGTTGTACATCCTGCAGATCAGGAAAAGACAGCCTTCACTACTCCTTGGGGCACTTTCATGTACTCCAAGATGCCTTTCAGACTAATGAATGTTGGGGCTACTTTTCAAAGGGCCATGGACATAGCCTTTGTGGGAGAGAAGGACAAGTTTGTCCTTATTTATCTTGATGACATAATAGTATTCTCCAGCAACCACAAAGACCATTTACAACATTTGAAGAAGGTATTCCTAAAATGCAGATAATTTGGAATTTCAGTGAATCCAAGGAAGTCACAATTTGCTCTAGAAGAAGGAAAACTTCTGGGACATATTGTTTCTGCTAAAGGTGTGAATATTGATCCAGCAAGGGTTCAAGCCATTCAGACATTGTCCATCCCAAGGTCAAAAAGGGACATTCAATCCTTCCTAGGTAAGATTAACTTTGTAAGGAGGTTCATTCCAAACTTTGTAGAGCTTGTAAAGCACATCACTTCCATGCTGCAGAAAGGATCATAAATAAAATGGACAGATTCTTCAAGAAGCTCTTTTGAAGCCATCAAGCAAGTTATCATGGAAGATCCCACTCTAATCAGCCCAGATTACACTAAGGAGTTTTGTATCTTCTCTTTTGTCTCTTATGATACACTTGCACTAGTTTTGTTGCAGAAAACAGATGAAGGAATAGAGCACCCCGTGGCCTTTTTCAACAAAACTTTAAGGGATGCTGAAATAAGGTATGACCTTATTGAAAAACAAGCTTATGCTCTCATAGAATCTTTAAAGGCATTCTGAATTTATATTCTGCATTCCAAAGTAGTTGCATATGTACCTTCAACTTCAGTGAGAGATGTCTTAACTCAGCCAAATATTGATGGAAAGAGAGCTAAATGGATTGCAAAATTCATAGAGTTTAGCATAGAGGTAAAGGCCACTAAGCTTGTCGAAGGCTAGGGCTTGGCTAAACTTATGGCTGAAGACAATTGCAGCTTGTTAGACATAAATTCCATAGGTCTAAATTCAGATGATGAATAAACAGAGGGAGCAGCAGAAGAGCAAAAGTAGAATCAGTCTTTGGCTGAAAATCTTGCCACATGTGAATGGTATTACATCATAGTTCATTTTTTACAAAAGCTAGAAGTCCCTCCAGGGCTTAGTTCACGCCAAGCTCGTGCCATTAAACTCAGATCATCCAAATTCTGCATTAATAAAAACCTGCTTATTGGAAAGACCCATCAAGAATCCCCTTGAGGTGTCTAGATAAAGAACAATATGTCGAAGTCATACACCAATTCCATTCTAGCATCTGTGGAGGGCATCGTTATTGGAAAACTACAGCTCACAAGATCTTGATGGCTGGATATTATTGGCCTACTATGTTTTCTAATGTATTTTATTTTGTAAAAGCTTGTGACAAGTGCCAGAGGTTTGCAGGAAGATAGTAGCTAAAATCTCTTCCCTTGAAGCCAATACATGTCAATGGTCCCTTCCAGCAGTGGGGCTTGGACTTTATAGGTGAGATCAACCCACATTCCAGTGGCCAACACAAATGGATCTTAGTAGCCACTGATTATTTCACCAAGTGGATTGAGGTTATACCCACTAAGAATGCCAATCATCAAGTTGTCATAAATTTCTTGAATGAGAATATTTTCACTAGATTTGGTTGCCCAACCAAACTAGTCACTGATAATGCAAAAACTTTCAAGGCAAAAGAATTGGTGGACATGACTGAATCCATGGGAATTCAAGTGGTGCATTCTACCTCATATTATTCTCAAGGCAATGGCTTGGTAGAATAATCTAACAAGAGTCTTGTAAGGGTAATCCAAAAACTGTTAGAGGACAACAAAAAGAGCTGGGATTCCAAGTTGAAGTTTGCACTATGGGTTGACTGAGTTACCATCAAAAAGTCCATAGGGAATTTTCCATTCAAACTGGTTTATGGTGTTGATGTTGTTTTCCCCCTCCAGCTAATTCTCCCCGTGGCTAAGTTCTTGCAAGAAGAACAAGATGAAGAGAATGATATGGTAAGAAGAATGAATAACCTGGTTGAACTACAAAAGATCATAGAGCAGCTAGTTGAGAAGTCAAAAGCTCATCAGAAGAAAATCAAAGACACCTTTGATAAGGAAGGCAAAAGTGGACAATTTCTAAGTTGGTGATTGGGTGCTTAAATGGGATGCATTTAAGGAAAAGAAAGGTAATCATGGCAAATTTGACTCATTATGGACAGGTCTATTTGTCATCACTCAAGTTCAGTAGAACAATACGTTCATTCTGCACAGTCTAGAAGGAGGAGATACTTTTGGTAGCCCAATAAATGGGCGGTTCTTGAAACTTTATTTCGTTTAAGGCTTTAAAGCCTTGTCATTGTAAATTTGTTTTTCCAGTTTTTATTTCATTTGCAAAATAGACTCCATGCTCAATGGAATACTAGATGGAATATTTGAATTTGTTTTTCAGGAAAGGCATTGATTTGTGATCCTCGAAACCTCACAGGGAGGATTTCATCCACAGAAGGAGCCAATGTTAGCCTTGCTGGCAAAAGGCCCACAAATGGATCCATATAGGCTCTTGAAGTCTCCAAATTTTCTTAGAAACACACCAATGGATCCATTAATTCCCTTTAAATCTTCAATTTTTACTCAAAGATCATCTAATTATCAAAATCCACACAAGAGGAGAGCCCTTGGAAGGGCAGAAATGCACTGTCGGGAGGCTAAAATGCTTAAAAAATCATGAAAATCCCACAAATACAGGCTTAAGAAGAGGAATGAACAACCGTTGTTACATATGGTTGATCAACGGCCCAGATCTAGGTAGCTAGTCACAATCGGCCGAGCAAAAGGGGCAGTTTAACAGTCGAGCGCATGACACCACCGATCAATGATTGCCGATGATTGGATCGGCGGGTCGCATCGGTGGGGAACAAATGCAATGTTTTATATATATAAAAGGCTTGGGCATTGAGCGATCAACAATTGCAATCGGATTGCATCGCTGTATCACATTGGCACTATACCAAGGGGCAAGGCTTATGCACATTGGTATGTGTGATGCAATAATCGGACCTGATGGTTATGTAATACAATATTTGATAATTTTTGAAGTTTGTACCTAGGCAATTTCTAATGTATTTCCCATGTATTTCATTATGTAACAAAATACAAAGGGAAACAAGGGCAGTGTGATAGCGATGGAACCCGAACCCGATGGGTTTCCTAAATAAAACTATATAATTTTTTAAGTCCGCGGAAGACCCATTTTCAATGTTTTTCATAGTTTTGTGTGTTTTTATTGTTTTAATGAAATGCGATGGAACCTTTGGTCAGTGCTGATTGTGATGAAGCCTGGACCCGAAAGGGTCCGGGAAGTGGAATATATGAAATTTGAAGTCCGCCCAAAGCATTTTTCATTGTTTACGTATATTTCATTATATAAAGGAAATACACAGGCTAGGCCGAATGCGACTTGCAATGGTGACAAGGCTGGACCCAATAGATAATTAAGCCATATTTTATGACTTTTGATGTCCGAATGAACAGTGATGGGCGGGATTCATCAGTGTTGCAGCGCTTTTTTTGTTTGTAGAAAAAACAGTCATTGTTTACAGTTTAAAGGGAAACACAAAGGCCCTAAGACCCATTTCACCATATAACAGTGCCCAAGAGACAGTTTGCTGGGAAACAGAGCTCAAAATGGGAAAGAGAAGGGCCACAGCACGCTGCATCCCAAAACAGAAAGATCAAGGAGCTCAGACAATGCAGCAGCCACACCAACAAACGTTATGGAGCATCGCTGGCACAAGAGAACCCCTAGACAGCACAACAAGCCACCAAAAATATCTGAAAGCAGTTACTCTGCTGTCAGAAGTAGAAAACTCTAATCCCATGCTTGCCTAGAGGGCATCAAATCAGTTAACAATGCATATCAGGTAGATTAAGACTCCGAGCCTCTTAGAGCTTAGGAGCATTGTAAAAAGGCTATAAATAGTTTAAAGTAAGATGTAATAGAGGTTCAACTTCTGGAGATTATTCCTCTTCTGTTTCTTCAAGCTTCTCATCTTCATTCTAGCAATATAAGCTTCTTTTTCCATTATATGTTCAATGTCCATTCTCTTTGTTGTTTTATGTTTGCACTCGAACAATTTGTTCATGTTTTATTTGTGTCTAAGGCCAGATAACTGTCATCTTATCTCTGCTTTGATAAATTAGATTTTCAAGCTTCTTTGCTGCCTGTAGCTAGCCATCCATATGTGGTCATGTATGCATCTGCCAATACAATCAGTATTCTCTTTTGCTTCCTGTAGCTAGCCATTGATTTATGTTTATGTATGCAATTTGTTGGTATAGTCAGTATTCTCCATCTATCCATTGAATTTATAACTTATTGCATTAGTGGTCTAAAGCCTTGTATTAGTGAGAGTGTTCATGCATGCCTTGAGTGAAAACAGAGCTAAAATGGTTATCTAACTTGATCCAAACCATCATTTATTCCTATAGTTCAGAGAACAATATTAAAGATTATATGTTACCAGGCATCTCCGAGCTACAACCTAGGAGAGTTTCTTGGAGTGATAATGTGACCCATTAAAACATGAAGAGCCTTCGAGACAATTTCAATGAATCTTGAAGCCTTGCTAGAGTTGATCTTGAATTTAACTAGACTTTGAAGTATCTTGGAGGTTATTTGTAACAACTCTAGAAGCACTTGTTGAAATATATCTTGGAGCAGTATGTGAAGCAATGTTTGGAGCAATATAGGAGGCATCCTTTGAAGCGGTGTTGAAGTATTGTTGAAGAGATATTTAAAGTCTTGTTCAAGAATTTTTTAGAACAATTGAAGTAGTATTTAATCCACCTTAAAGGATTGAAGCAAGTAGAGAGGGTTGGATCCCTAAAGGAGTAGAAACTTGGTACAAAGTTGGAGCTTTGTAGGAAACAAGGTTGTATCCTAGATTGATTTTTGAGGATTGGAGTCCTCATAAGAGGTTGAAGTCTTGTTTGATATTTGAGGATTTGAGTCCTCATTCAGGGTTGGATCCTTGAAGGAGTTAGAATTTCATTGTACAGGTTGGAGCATAATTGTTTGTAAAAGGATTGGAGTCCTATTCATTTTTATTAATAAAATTATTTTGTTATTTTACTTCTTGTGTTTAACTAAGAGATCTTAACTGGCACAATATAAATACTAATTCATGCCCCCCTCGCCCTGGCCCCCCCCTCCCCCCACCCACTCAGTATTTCCAATGGCGTCCCTCTCCTTTTATAGCCAAAATCCACAAGTATTTTGGAAAAATGGAAAAATGAATCAACCCAACCTTCCTTTTGTTGGAAAAAGAATGAAAATAAAGGATATTTTTGTTGTTTCATTATGTTTTACAAGAAAAGTAGGTGTATCCACCTCATTAGCAATCATTAAATGGGATCAAGTGTATATGAAGTCAATCAATATTTTAACTATATTTATTTTTAAATGAAGGCCAAAAAAATGAAGGATTGAACACCATTTTCATTGTGCAAAATCATTAAAATATATCATAGGTAGATAAGTATGATGAAATTTTAGTGTTCAATTTTCTGTGATTGGAGTTGTTAATATATGTAAGAAGATTCACAAATATGAGATATCGATGTTTCAAATTCGCTATTCAAGTCCATTATCAAGATATGTATAAAATGTAGGGAGTGAAGGAGTAATATATAGTTTATATTTATGGTTAGGAAACCTTAGGGTTGATTAAGGTCATATATATAGATTAAGGTTGTATATTAATTAGTATAAGCCTAATGTATTAGATTATATATAAAAATTAACTGAATTAATAAATAATGAAACCTAGGGTCAAGTTTTGAAATCAATTAAAGTTAATCATTTACCTTATAATATATGTATTATATTTAATCATTTATTAAGGATTATATATTATATATAGGAGAGAGAAGAGAGAGAGACGAGAGAGGGAGAGAGGGAGAGAGAGAGAGAGAGTAGAGCAGAGAGGAGATCGAGAGAAGAGAGAGGAGGAGAGAGAGAGAGAGAGAGAGAGAGAGAGAGAGAGAGCAAGCATATGAAAACCTAGGTCAAGTTGAATCATTAAGTTATCACTTTCTTATAATATATGTATTATATTAATCATTTAGGATATATACGAATGAGAGAGAGAGAGAGAGAGAGAAAGAGGAGAGAGATGAGAGAGAGAGGAGAGAGGAGAGAGAGAGAGAGAGAGAGAGAGAAGAGAGAGAGAGAGAGAGAGAGAGAGAGAGCATAATGATTATTAATCATCTTAATGGGATTTATAGATTAATGAGAGTAGAGAGAAGGAGAGAGAGAGAGAGAGAGAAGAGACGGAGAGAGAGAGAGGAGAGAAGAGCATATATTATAATTAATCCATTTAGTGATTTTTTATATATATAGGTATATAATATAGTAGAAGAGAGGAGAAGAAGAGAGAGAGAGAGAGAGAGAGAGATAATTATTATCAAAGAGAACTTAGGTACAAAAAATATCAAAGAAACAAAATTAAGGGAAAAAGGATCGGGAGAGGTGGGAGAGGGAATGACACAGGGGAAAGGAAAGGAGAAAATAGAAAGAGAGATAAGAAAGGGGGAAATCGAAGAAGGGTAAAGGAAAACATATAGGAAAAGGGAATGGATGAGAGGAAAAGTAAGAGAACAATAAGCGAACAAGCAGGGAAAATGGTTAGGAATCCCTTATAGTTCATGGTGAGCAAAGGGAACCAATTAATATTCATATCAAGGCCATTGTATCTATTAATGTTGTTAGGGTGTTTCTTTATTTCAAGGTCTTCTCTAATTCTATGCATGTAATAATGGTTTTCTTTAGTGGTGATCTTAGTATCCTCTACACATATATTATGCTTTGTAGTCTTGGCATGATTTTCTAATGTTAAATTTTAAATTTTCTTGTGCTTAATATCATTGTTATGTTCTTTGATCCTAACTTATAGGGTGCATCTTGTTTCACCGATATAACACTTACCACAGGAGCAGTTGATTTTATAAATGCCTTCACATATGAAATCGTCTATATAGTCCATGACATATTTCATATTTTGTCCAATAGTGTTGATAGGTCTAAAAGAAGTTATGATTTATTTTTGTTTTAGAACCTTGGCAATTTTATTAGTGATTCCTTTAAGGTAAGGGAAGAAGGATTTCTTTCTAATTTCTCCTGTCTTAGTGTTATTGATGTCCTTCTTATCCATATAACCGAGATTCCTAAAGACTTCAATCAAGTGGTTTACCCTTGATCATGCTATACTATGTTAGCACATGATAAATTTTGGCCAAATTTATGCCCTGACATGCTTAGTTTGGTATGATAAACCATGAAATTTATAAGGTTTTTACAAATATCTCCAAGTTATTTTTAAAAGGTTTTTATTTTAAATAAAATAAAAATTTTATAATATATATATAGATATATATATATTTATAAAATTATTTATTTAAATAATTAAACTTAGGTTAAAAAAAAGGAAACCGATATCTAAATTATATAAACCGCATTTATATGTCATGTGTTAGCCAAAGTCAAAAGCGAAAAGTCAAATTCACTTTATGTTCCCACCCCACATTTAATGCATTAATTTTTCCCAATGTTAAGATATGTGCATATTAATTGGTGAATTTGGGGGGGGGGGGGGGGGGTGGTGTCGCTACCTACTGCCACCCCTCCCCCTCCGAAATCCATTATTTGTATTGTTTTGAATTTTATAAAATGTGGCAGGAATGGAATTTCATATCATTATGAAATAAATTTTATATGGATGGGAGGCTGAGTACAGGGGAAAATGAATCTACAGGTGCAGGTGAAATGAATTCATAAGTGTGGGTAAAAGTAAAAACAGGCTGAGCAAAAACTAAATTTCACAGAAGGAAATGTCCAAGAGGAAAAATAACTTATGTTCATTTATTTTGTTGTATGTTAGCACAAAGGAATATTTAAATTATTTTGAGATTGAAAATAATCTTAATTATTTTTAAAATCAAAACCATGGGAGCCAAAACAACAACAATTTTACAAAGATAAGGAGGAAAAGTAATTATGAAGGAAAAGCTATGAGAAAATAAGATTTGGACAAATATTTATCCAAATATTTTAGAGGGGTAAAAGGCAAAGTAAAAACAAAAACAAGTCATGGATTTACAAAACAGCACATGACTTTCAAAATCCATGGGAAGGGAAAACAATACATGGATTTGAAAACAAGATGCTTTATGAAATCATTCAAATGAATATGTTGAAATTTTAATTATGAAATTCATTTAAGGGTTTAATCAAAATATTTAGAAATATTATTTAAAAATATATATATATATATAAATATATATAATATATAAATATATATATATATATATATATATATATAATATATATATATATATATATATATATATATATATTATATATATATATTCCAAAAAAATTGTGACAATAATGAAGTATTCAAAAGATGATGAAAGGCAAAAAATGACAGAAATAGAACTCAAAGGGGCAACTAGTTAATGCAGATGATAGAGAAATCAAATTTAAGAGGGCAGTTAGAATATTTTGTGAAGACAATTTCAACCTTTTTCCATATTTCAAAGGCATAAATATATCATCAGTTAAGACACCTAGCAACTGAAGATCAGCAGATTGATGATCATTTTGCATATTTCCAGCATTTTGAAAACCAATTCTAGAGTTTAATGAACAGTTCAATGTTTCCAGCAAATAAATTGGAGATATTATTTTAATTTTAGTTATTATTCAGGATTTTATTCCAGAATTATTGTAACAATTTAGTAGAATTTTATTCTACATATCATTTCATTTGTAATAAACACGGGTTGAAACTTGTATTAAAAAAAGACTTTTTGATGTTTCACTGTGATTAAGTTATCAATTCTCGATAATACATAAAGTTGTTTCAGGGTTCACGTGTCAGTCTTATTGGTGAAGTTCTCACTCATGTTAATGTTTTTTTACTTTTTCATCACATATGTTTTCCTTATTTGGTTTGTTCAAAGAAAAATAAGAAATTGGATTTGTTTAATTGCACTCAATTATAGCTATGAACAATAATTGATGTTTTCCAACTGATGTTAAATATAGACATCTTAAATGCTCTGAATTCAATTGATCCTTAATCTTTTCCTTTGTCTCACTTCTCAAAGCTCATAAGATCTAATAGTCTTTCTACCTTGCCCTGTCACAATTTTTTGTTAACTCTGCAATTGATACACTTAAAGATGATTGACTCCATTGCCCAATGGCTTCCTATTACATTTTCAACTGAGCAATCCAAAAAACAAATTTTGAACCTTACGTCTAGCATAAAATCCCACTACAAACAAATCTAAATCTGACAAAGAGATCCGTTTATGAAAGAGATCCGTTTATGAGTTTAGAAGGGCTAGCTTCTAAACTTAAAAGTGGTTCTGTGGTTACCTCTACAATTCGTTTACATCCTGGGAAATTACTGAGTGATAACATACTCCATGTAAACACCTCCAAATTTAACATTAGTGTGTCATTTCAAGAAAGACATTGACAATACAATACTACACTTTAACCGTAACCCTTCAAAATGGAGGAATTTCATACCATACCTTCATTGCTAGTTTGGAAACATAACTATCTCTTGTACTTACCAAATACATAAAATATGATAATTATAAGCACTCATAAACGTTTTCCCAAAATTAAAAAATAGGAAAGCAAAAAAATTGACTAAATGGAGCATTAGGCTATTATATTACGAAAAGAAAAAAAAATAAAAGCGAGTAAAAATGTATCATTAGGAATATAAGTGAAAATAGTCCCATTGGAATTACTAATTCACTAGGATCATGAAATGTGGTCAACTATGTTGTGTGGGCCCTTTATGTTTGGGCATCAAAAAAATTTCAACCCCCAAAATTAGTAGATTCCTAGAAATTTGGGAAACTAAAATTTAGAAGAACTCGGATTAATGGTGATGCTTAGAAGTATCTAAAACAAACTAATGTGATAGAGTATTATTGGATCTTAATCTTTAATAGTGGAAAGTGCTACTTGGAGTTAACACCACTAGGTATGGGGCATATTCCTTGTCCCACATTGTATCATTGTCCCTACTATGGGGTTGTGAAACCATAATATCAACACCATAGATTGTTGCTCTAAATACTTCCTTGATATTGTTATATAATGAATCAAGTTTGAGGCCCCTTTCCTCCACTACCAGAGTAATAAAATCGTTATCCATCCAATACAATCTAATAATCCTAAAAATATTGGTATCCATATTTCTAGAGAAGCGTGGGTGTACAATTAACCCTTCAAATTCCTCTTTTTTTTTCATTAGATATTTTTTTTCTTTTCTCCACAATTGACACTTCAATTTACCCATTTCCCCCTTAACTTGAATAGAAAACTTACAGTGAAAGTAGCTATCTACTTTCCAAGCGTCTTTCTTAGCCCCAGTGATGTCGCAAGGAGCTTCATAGTAACATATAGTTTGGGTGCTAGTTTTAGACCTTCTAACTGATTTTTTTTATTCTTGTCCATTTCCATATCCCTCTTATCATCTTCAATGCCCAAAAAATAGATAGGATAGAAAATGTGAGGGAATGGTGAGATATAGAGGTAATGGATAACAATATCCTCTAGAGGATAGGGCAAACTAGGATCATGATTAAGCAATTCTAGGCAAGCAAGGCCAAATATCCATAGGAAAGGGAAATGTCAATTCACAAAATGTTTTCTTTTACCATCTACCTCAAACTCCCTCCTAGGTGTCCCTAGTTCAAGGGGAACCCAAGAACTAGTATGTAATATAATTAAACAAACCAAAAAAGAAAAAATGGGAGAAAAATACTAGAACTTATGAACCAAAGATCATGCACACCATTATTACCTTCTTTATAATGACTTCCAAACACCACGACAATTTTGTGTTGGTTAGCCTAAAATACTTCCTCAATATTTCCTTTCATGATGTCCCTTAACATCACCATAACTAGGCATTAGAGCTCAATACATTGTTGGGACAGACTTCAATGATCATTAAAACACTTAATTTGCACCTCCAGCTCCCTTGCAATCATAGTTTTTACTTGGATTGATGTGCTTACCAGCACATAACACATTGGGGTGTCATGAGATTAGTCCCTAACACCTCATTTGAGTTACATTACAACTATCTTAAATGAGTATGGTATGTGAAGTTAAAATTATGAGACGCATGTTTGTGTGTGAAGTTAAAGTT
This sequence comes from Pinus taeda, assembly GCA_000404065.3. Classification (NCBI taxonomy): domain Eukaryota; kingdom Viridiplantae; phylum Streptophyta; class Pinopsida; order Pinales; family Pinaceae; genus Pinus; species Pinus taeda. Next base: position 287,677 of record APFE030338894.1, read on the forward strand.
ATATATATATATATATATATATATATATATATATAAATATATTATATATAGTCTTAATACTTTTGATCAAGTTTTAAATAATTATTTGAGAAGATTAATGTTCTTTTATCATGAAAAGAAGAGTATTCACATAGTTTCAAAATTGAGTGTAAAACTCTTAGCCCGTATATATTATGAACTTAACATATTCTAGAGTTAGTGCAGTTATTATTGTACAACACTACATCAAGCTTGGACACTCCCACAATTTGGCTCCCACTCTAAAACTTATTCCCCATGAAATATGAACCTTAGACTAGACAGGGACTAAACCCCATTCAAACCAGCTAACCTACATTGTATATAAAAATCAACTTTATCTAACACTACTATAATACTTTTAAATTTTAGTACCTAGATTTATATAGCAAAAATATAATGACATTAATATGTTTTACACATTGATAATTTAACTATTTTAACATCTAAATTTAAAATTATAAAATTACAATTCTATTTTTGTTTAAAATTTATTTTATATTTTATATCTTTTTATGATGCTAATAGCCATATCTATTTTTATTTTATATTGACAACTTTTTTATTATTATGTCAATAAGCATGTTAATTTGGAATAGAGTTTCCATAATTTTAATTTAATGATCAATAATTGTTGGGTTGATGGTAGAGATTTAACCTCCACAAAATATTTCACTATTCTTAGTAGTATGCATAAATTAAAAGGCTAAGATTTATCTCCAAAGTATTTATGCTCTTTTAACCTTTTTAACATATGAAATGAGTTATAGTTTTTTGAGCATGTGGTATTGATAAGCCATGGTATTGTAATAAAACCAAATTACAAATTAAAAATTTCATAATAAATAGGTAGGAGTGAATCTTTATAATTAAGAATCTTATTATAAATTTTTTAAATTATGTCTATTTTTAAATTATATATTAATTTATAATCATTTAATACGTTAAAAAAAATTAAAATTTAATAAATTTTTAATTTTAAATAAATTGATGTTGAACTATTACATATATTATTGTTATTATTAAGTGAAACAAGAGCAACTCCCATTGAAGCAATTGCTATGGTGTGGCTCATAAGATATCTAAAACGAATTGAGCAAATGAGAGTAGGTAGATGGCCTAATGTCATCTTCAATGAAGGCATGAGTGAAAGAAAGAAAACATGGATGAAACAATACTACACGTGGATGCAAAAATGGAATATCTACCTCAATGTTTGTCCCACAAATAGCAAGGAGCTAAATTATTTTTTTATGGAGAAGTTTCGTAAAAAAGTATGGGGAAAAGAGTTGGGTAGAAAGAAGAAATATTATATTGAGGAATCCAACCCTACGTGTGATCTACAACAAAAAGAGTTCATTGGAGCTAGCATTTCGTGAAGGGCAAAGGTTTTTATTACTCAATTAAGGACCAACTCACATCAACTTTGGTGTGAAATAGGACGGTGGAAAAGGCCTAAAGAAGCTTGGGAAGAACGGGTATGTACATTTTGCACGTCTGGGGCCGTGGAATCGGAAAAAAAAATTCATTTTGGAATGTGGTGCATTCAAAGACATCAGAGAAAGTTATGAGAACATATTAGCATCAATGTCTTGGCATTGTCTTTTTAGCTAGGAAATTGTTGAAAGATTGGGCTAGCTCATCATTATTTTGAATCGGAAAAGGATTAAATTGTAAAAAGCAAAAAGCAAAAAACTAATGGTCTCATAAACTATTTTTAGTCTCATAAACCTTAAAATATCATTTCATTTCATTATCATTATATAAATTAAATAACCCCACAAATTTAACAACCCAAAAATTTCATAAACTATTTTTAGTCTCATATCTCCACACCACATATCTCCACAATGGTATGATATTGTCCACTTTAGGCCTAAGCCCTCATGGATTTAGTTTTGGGCTTTACCCCAAAAGGCCTCATACCATTGTGGAGATATGTGGTGTCCAGAGTCCTTACAAGTGGTATTAGAGCTATTTGAGGGCCGCATTCGTTGGTGATCCAAATCTGAAGTTGGTAGAACTGCATCCGATTGTTGTTTCTTAGATCTGTTATTTCTGAATTCTTTCGGGCTGAGAGGACTGCTCTATTGTTTTAGGAGCATTTGTTCCAGTGAGAAACCCCTTTTGTTTCACGCGAAAAGGTTTCTAGTAGCCCTAGCTACGTCATTTTTAAGATCTGGAGGTATACAGTGTTTTTTTTGCAGTTTCTAGTTATTTTTTCTCTCTGTTTATTATTTCGGTTCATTTAGCTTTCTTTTATTACCGGATCTATACCTTTCATTTCTCCGTATGCTCTTTGCCCTGCGACTCTGTGCGATCTGGGAAAATCAGAAACAGAAAGGAAGGATTTTTCTCATGCATATGCTCTTTTTCGCCTGCGCCTTAGTGTGATCTCGGAAAATTAGAAACATTGAGGAAAATATTTAGTTTCTGGGTAAAGCTAACTTTGGGTTTTGTGTTTTTGTTTTATAGGGAGAAAAAGAGCTTTCTCAAGCAAGCACGCAATCCAAAGCTTCAGCGACCAAAAGAAAAAACAAAGCACCCCCCCCCTTCTCTCTCTCCCTCTCTCTCAAACTTTTTGTTTAGTTCACTTGGTTCAAAGCTAATTTATGAGAGTAGAGGTCTTGGGTTCAAATCTCCTTTTTGTTGGAAAAGGGGCGTTTTTTTCATTTTCGCACATTCCCGCACTTCGTCGGCGCCTTCATCAATTTTTCTTCAAAAAACCATAACTTCTTCATCTGGAAGCCATTTTTCAGAGCCGTTTTTTTTTTAACCAGCCTAATTTTTCGAGATCTTTCCATTGGAACACTTAGTTTCAGCATATATAGCTCCAGTTTCTATTAAAATGGAAAGTCCATGCCAAGTTATTCTTGACAGCACCAACTACTTCCAATGGTGGTCCTATATTGTGGATTTACTTAGAAGTAAAGGTCTTTACAGAATAGCCTCAGGCCAAGAAACCAAACCAAAAGATGAAGACAAGGCAGCTAAATGGGAAAATAGGCAAGACCAAGCACGTGGGTTGATAGGGATGTATATTTCTCCAAATCTTAGATTCCATATTGCAGAACTTGATACTCCTGAAGAAGCAATGAAGCAGATTACTAAAGCTTTTTTGGAATAAAAAATGAACTTAGAGCCCATCAGCTTGAAAATGAGTTGCTTACATTAAACCCCAATGATTTTTCTTGCATTGAAGATTTCTTGTCCAAGTTCAAGACCATTAGACTTCTCTTGGAAGGTGTTAAAGTTAAGAAAGAAGACAGTGCCCTTATCTATTGCATTCTTACTAAGTTGGGACCAGCCTACTCTGTGTTTGTTTCCACCTTCCATTCTACAAGAGAAGCCTTCATTTCTCAAGGACATGACTACAAGCCCCCTTCCTTTGATGTTTTTTGTGATTCTTTCATAAGAGAACAAGAAAAACTCTTACACCTTGGTCTTCTTAATCTTGGAAACTCTTCTAAGAAAGCGTTAATCGCCCAGCAGCAACCAAACTTAAAGAATCCTAAGAAGTCATATCCTAAAAAGAATGGTCCTAAACCAAACAAGGGTCCTAAGCAATTTCAGCCTCAAAATGAAAAATCATTTCACCAGAATGATAAGGCAAATAAAAACAAAGGCAAGAAGACTGATAGACATTGCAACTTTTGTAATTGAGATGGCCACTTAGAATCTAAATGCTTTAAGAAGATGGAAGCCTTGGAAGCAGCAATGAAGAAGCATAACATTAATTTGGAACACTCTTCAAATTCATCTTCAGGAATGGCACTTTCTACATGTGGTTGTCAAGCATCTCGATCTGGCTATGCACTAAATGTATCTTCTTCCTCTCATTCTCATGAATGGCTCATTGATTCTAGAGCTTCTTATCACATGGCCAAAAACAAAGCCATGTTTTCTTCTTTAAATGATTATAACAACAAAAATATATATGTTGGTGATAATAGATCTCTCAGATTGCAGGGACTAGAACTGTTCATATAGACAATGGTCAATTTAATGATGTATTATGTGTTCCAACCTTATCTTGCAACCTTCTATCTGTATATCAGATAACTCATTCAGGTGAAGGTAAAATCATTGAATTTTCACCTCACGATGTTGTAATTAAGGACCTAAAGGATCCTAGAGAGATTTTAGCTACTGGCATTGCTGATGATTCTACAAATTTGTATAAGTTTCACAACTTTGGGTCATCAAATCTTCCCTCGGTATTTGTTGCTCATAATGATGAAGTGAGCAAACTTTGGCATGAGCGATTTGGTCACTTAAACTATCTCTCCCTTCAAAATCTATGTAAAGAAAATATGGTGACAGGTCTTCCAATGGCATCTTGCAGAGATGGTGTTTGTTCCGGATGTGTATTCGGAAAACATCATCGAGACAGTTTTGAAAAACGTGCCTCTTGGCACGCCTCAACCCCTTTACAGTTTGTGCATAGTGATTTATGTGGTCCACTTCCAGTTGTTTCCTTCTTTGGCTACAAGTATTTCTTAACTTTCATTGATGATTTCTCCAGATGCACTTGGGTATACTTCTTAAAACTCAAGAGTGAAGTATTTAAAAAATTCTTGGCCTTTAAGGCCTTTGTTGAAAAATAATCTGGACATCAAATTCTTAAGCTAAGAT
>APFE030338894.1:300065-319759 GCA_000404065.3 Pinus taeda
TATTTCAATTATATATATATGAATTATAGATTTTTATGATAATTTTAAATTTATTTACGATCTCTTTGCGGTAATAATTTAGGGTGATGTATTTACGATTTCTCTGTGATAATAATTCACGATCTCTTTGCGGTAATAGAAAAACAATCTAGGGCACGTGTGTCTACGGTTCGGCTTACTGATATCAGGTGCACACATTCCTTATATGTTTCTAATACATATCTGCTCATATATTTTCAGGTATGAATAATTCACCACAATTACCAAATATTACCAAAGGTAGACCTAGCACAGTTACTCTACAGAGCCTCTATGAGTATATAGAGTCTTTAGAGAAATGTAGAGAAGAAAGAGAAGTCAAGATACAAACAAAGTTAACAGCCATGTTGGAAAATAAATTCACATCTCTTGAAGACAAGTTCAAAAAACAAATAGAAAAACAAATAGAACTGTTGGAGAATAAGATGGAGGCAATGGAGACTAGGTTGCAGGTTATAGAAAAACAAAACCATGATATGAACCAAACATCCCAGAAAGTAGATGCTGATACTTTAGAGAGTCTAAAAATGAAGGACATGATTAAAGAGCTAGAAGAAAAAGTTAATAGTCACCTCACCCTAAATAGTGTGGCAAGTAAATTAGATATCAAACCAATTAAAGATGAAATGAAAAATTGATAGAATTAGGCCATGGGCATAACAAAAAGGCCTTGAACCTTATAATCTTTGGTTTGAAAGAAGAGGTAGACGAGGATGCTTTAGCCATAGCCCAGATAGAATTACATAACAGAATACAAATTGAAACAACGTGTTTCACAGAAGCAACAAGGTTGGGGAAACTAATTGAGAATAAAGGCTGATCCAAATAAAGGTGAGCTCTACTGACCATAAGTATGCCATACTTAGTAAAACCGCAAGTCTTAAAGGAACAGGAATATTTATAAATGAAGATCTCATTACAGAAGATCAAGCAGAATTGAGAAAGGAGGTTCAAAAGGTAAATGAAGCTAGGAAGGAAGCAAAATGGGCAATAATCAGAAATAGAAAAGTCGTTATTTGAGATAGAAACCAAAAGGAAAATAATAAATAGCAATTCAACATGCTCCAGATTCTTTTTTGGAACTATAGGGGCTTTCCATGGAACAAAGGCCCCAAGCTAAGTTGGATCTGGAATGATGTTGATATTATTTTTGTTGTTGAAACTTGGGAGCACGAAGAATCTAAGGTCCCTAACATAGATGGCTTTACATTATGGTCTACCTAGAATAAGCGATCCTCCCGTAGAAGCATTGGGGGTATAGCTTGCTACATTAAGAAGAACATCTGTCCCCATGCCAGGATTTATAAAAACTACCATTACAACCAATATAGTTGGATAGAAATTACTGAAACTTATGATAAAAAGACCTACATAGCAATTTGTTATCCCCCCCCCCCAAATCAATTCTAACTTCTATAAGAAAAAGAATCTAGATAAAAATAGGCCTTACAATGGTTTAGAGAATGATATTTCTAGCCTAAGGAATGAAGGCAATATCCTTTTAATGAGTGACTTTAATGCTCGAACTTCAAGCAACCAAGCTATTCTTCTAAGTAATCATTCCAACCCTAATCCTCCTTGGTTAGACGAAGACCTTTGTTTGGCTAGCTAGTACAAAAGGAGCCCTAAAGACCCCAGGGAGAATTTGTTTGGGTCAAAGCTAGTCAAGCTCTATAGTGCTCAGGATCTCATAATTGGCAATGGTCTAAAGAAGTGGCTCAATTCTAGCCAAATGACCTACATCCATGGGCTTGGTAGCAACATGGTAGACTATGTTATCTCCGATCTCCCTCTATACAACGAAATAACAAATTTTGACATCTTAAACAACCACGAGCCTGACTCTGATCATAGGCCTTTACTTATAACTCTCAATTTTTTCATGCATAGATATCCCATAGAAGATAATCCTTATAGCCAAAAGAAGTTAATGTTTGATAGAAATAAAAAAAGATCTCTTTCTAAATGAATTAAAAACTAATTTTCTTCCTTTATCTAGTATAGACAACATAGAACATCTCTATCATAATTTTACTACAACCCTCTCATATTCTATTAACAAGTTTTGAATTGAAGTTTCAAGTAATAAAATAAATAGCAAAACCAACTCATGGTATGACAAAGATTGTAAAAGTGCGAGGAGAGCAATTAAGGAAGTTGTTGATGAATCTCTTAAAATTGGCAAGATAAAAATATACAAAGCCCTAACTAAAAGGAAAAAAAGGTAGTATATTCGTAAAAGACAAGAGAATCTCTTACACCTCTCTAAGGTATCTCCTATGAAATTCTAAAGGCAGAATCTAACTAGGAAAACTAAAGATAATAATAAAATTTCTTTACACGACTAGAATTTCTATCTTAAAAAGCTTTATGAATCTCCAAATGTCATGGATAACTTTGAAACCATGCTCACAACGAAGGAAGTTTTCTCATTAGAAGACATTGATTTTGGGGTTAATCGCTTGGCTAATGGGAAAGCTAAGGACATTGAAGGTTACCAAGCAGAAATCTTAAAAATTGGAGGTCTTGTCTTCATCCCCCACATTCACAAGATTTTCAATCAAGCAATCAAGCAAGGGTTCCCTAAACCATGGACTCAAAGCTTCATTATCCCTATTTTTAAAAGTGGGGATACAAATAACCCCTCTAATTATTGGACAATTATGATGAGCCCTCTCCTAGCCAAGTTATATGGTATTATTTTGGAAAGGAAGTTGAGCATATGGCTTGAAAGTGAAGGTAAGCGGGCTAAAGGCCAGGCAGGTTTTAGAAAGCAACACTCAACAACAGACCACCTCGTTACACTTAGGATCATTATGGAGGAATGCCACAATGATAAATCCAATCTCTTTTGTTGCTTTGTGGACTTTAGAAAGGCTTTTGATACGGCTCCTAGAAACAACCTTTGGACTAGATTAGAAGAGCTAAAGGTTCCTTTTGAGTTGAAAGTTGCCACTATAAGGTTATACGAGAATGTAATTGCCAAGTTAAAGAGTAATGAGGGGTGGTCAAAACATATTAAGTGTAATATCGGAGTTAAACGAGGTTCCCCCCTCTCCCCTACCCTATTTGGCATTTACATCGACAAGCTAGAAGGTTGTTTAGAGGAAGCAGGATGTGTTGGCATGATCTTAGCTGGGATAATCATCATCCTTCTTCTCTACGCTGACGATATTGTTTTATTCACAAGGTGCCCATTTGATCTTGATAAGAAAATTATACTTCGTAAGGATTTATGCTCTACCATGGGTATGATTGTTAACACTGACAAAACAAAAGTTATGATTATCAAATCCAAGAAGGACACTTATGCTAATTTTATGTATGATAATAGTAACTTGGAGGAAGTGTCTTCCTATAAGTACCTAGGAATTGATATTCATCACAAGCTCAACTAGAATTATAACATTTAGAAAAGGATTAATGGGGGATGGAAAGCTTATGTTGGTCTTGAAAATAATTGTAAAATGCCAAACCTCATAATGTGGAATAGAAAGAAGTTCCTCTTTGAAACTTTAGTCCCTACTATTATCTTATATGGATGTGAGGTTTGGGGTTGCAGCATCTCTAGAGAATCCTAGAGAAATATTGAGAAAATCCAGAAGCGTTTTATAACGTATAACCTCAAAATTAAAAGCAACACACCCTATCCTATGCTCCTTATAGAAGTGGGTCTTTCCCCTATTGAGAGCCTATCTATGACTAGGCTTTTATTGTACAAGCACAAACTCAATAACATAGGAGACAATAGACTTCCTAAGCTAGCTTTAAATTCCAGCCAAAACCACCTAAATCTCAAACAAGGTTGGTATAAAGACACCAAGGCCTGGTTAAACCATTGGGAGATTGATGAGAATGTTGCATTGTAAAACATTAATAACATTAAAAATATTGTTACTTCTAAGTTCAAAGAAAAAATGTGGTGTGAGAAAGATTTAGCAGTTAAAAGAAAATTAATATATTATAAGGAGGTCATCAACCCCACCCTAGAAGATCAAAAGTATCTCTCTATTTTAAATAGCTCAAAGAAGAAAATTAATATAGCCAAGATTAGAACAAAATCTCATGAGCTCCATAGTGAAACGGGTCGTTGGGCACTTCCTAAAACACCATTGATGGAAAGGTTCTGCCATCTCTGTGAGAATACAAACATCAAGAATGAAAATCACTTCCTCTTAGAGTGCTCCATGTACAACCACATTAGATCTCAGTTTCAAAATCTTTGTTGCAATACTGACCTTCCTAGCCTTTTATGTTGTCAAAATTAAAGTGAGCTTGAGAGGCTTCTCTTCAAGATTTTTTAGCATAAGAATAAAATCTTAAATCAAACTAAATAATTCATTTCTTTAGGTCCGATAGACCAAATTTTAGTCTCAATAGATGTTAACCACCATCATCATCATAATTTGAATTAAATTTAAAATTATTACGAATTTCAAAACCATTAAAATGAGAAAGATTAAAATTACTTTTCTTAATGAAAAACAATTAAAAATACTTTTTTTTTAAACAAATTAATAATTATTACATTTTTATGAAATAAATAAAATGTAAAACAAGTATTTAAATTCACGACCAGGAAAGGCAAAAAAAAATTATATGATATATCACTCACTACGTAAAACCCTTATGAGATATTACTCACTGCATAAAACCTAACAGATATAGGAGGTGTAAACATAAATTCTTGTTTACACAATTTTACTTCATTTAGAATTGGACACGCTATCACTAAAGGGATGTCTAAAAGAAATCAAGTATTGAAATTATCTGATATGAGCATATTGCATCAAAAAAGGCTTGTTCATCCAACGAATAAGGCACCCACGGGTTTTTAACATCTCAAACAGAACTCATGGTAAGTTGAACTTTAAGGATTGAAGATGCTTGAGTTCAAAATCTTGCAAATTAGCATATCAAACATGAAACTGTTGATTGTTACATTCCTCAAATAAACTACCTTTATGTTTTGTAAGCATCTAATACTTGCCGATTGATAAAAATCAAGTTTATTATCTAAATGACTCTCCAGGTGATATACCTGGAGAGTGCCCAAGCACTACACACAATACACACATCTTCAATCAGGTGGAAATCCTAGTACATATAGGCTTTCTCACAATGAGGTAGTTTCAACCACTCCCTAGATAGTAGGATCTAAGACCTAAGATAGAGTCTCAATTCTATCATCATCATAACAGTAATCTAACTTTAGCTTTCTCCATTAATTTCAACACTCCCACTTAATGGAGAAAGGGCACTGAACAGTAGCATATGCTTGCTGGTCTAGACTCAACTAGGCTTACAATTAAACATGAAACAACTTAGTAACATATGTTTTCATTTTTGTCTTTTTGCAGTAGAGCCCATACTTGTTCATCTTGAGTCAAGGCTTTATCTTTGCTTTCCTCGCCATGAGGTAGTGAATTCTTATTCTCACCCTTCTCAAGATTATGGTAGGCTGGATAGGAGAATTTTCCCTCTCACTATTTCTGGTGTCAACCATCTGAAAGTCTGCACACATAGAAATATTAATGAGATCATCACAATTTAAATATAAACTCTCTCCAGCTTTGTCTTCTTTTGCCATGTCCTTTCAATCAGCTTCATGTGGCTCATCCCATTGATCTTCAACACTTTGTTCCTTTTCACACCCTTCTTGAAGATCAATTGGTGAATCTTGCACAATAGACTGTGCCTCTTGATTCTTGTGGTCATCAATAGAACCACATTTTTCTAAAATTTCTTCTGACTTGAACATACTACCCATGCTAATTCCAAAAGCGAACATGAGAAAATCATCATCATCATAATCAAAAATATCTAAAAATATATACATGTCTAGCTTATCTCACTTCGAGATTTCTTTTCAACTCTATTATCTCAAAATCAAACCCTGGAAGGCTGCAGACCAGGAAGATCTCAAGTAACTATTTCAAACCTACTTTAGGCTGAGGCTTAGCCTCCTCAACCTAAGAGGGCTCTCTCAAAAAAAAGGTTAATGATTTTGATTATAGTTAAGATGGCTAACTCTTATGAAATAACTGTAAGAATATGAATGGTGGAAACACATTTAGTAACTATCCATTGGGCTTATGGAGTCAACAACATCTCAATATGATAATGAATTCAACCTTACATAGAAGTCAGGGCATTCAACATTTAAAATATTCAAAACATAACAAATCAGATAGGACCACACAGTCTATGAATGCATACAGGAAGAATTCTAAGTGATTACACATTCATACTATTGCAAGAATTAGGAAAAGGACAACATCACACATTCTGAACATAAAATCCATCATAAATCCTGAGAAGTAAAGCTAAACATGTATTATCAAAACAGAGTATTACATAAGCCAAATATCAGCGTTTTTCATAAAATTTCCAACCCTTTTTACGTTGCTGCTCCAACTATATATAGAGTTCTTCTCCTGTCTAATCGAGATTTCTCCTCAAGCATGAGGGAAACTCGAGATCTACTTCTAATGACACCTAATCCACTTCTAGCTGCTTATTTAATATAACAAACTTTAACTAGACTTTTCAGAGTTCTAAATCTAGTAGGATTCTAATACCATGCCACGCTAATAATAGTGTCGGTTACAATGATTCCCATTCCTTGACATCTGGTTCCCTGTTAGTTTGGCTGTGATGGAAGTTTAAACTCCACGCTTGTTTTTTATGCCACATCTTTCCCATTGTGCTGAAATATAGGAAACAACCCCTGCTCCTCGGTCTTTATGGTTTTCGAATCCATAGAAGCAGGTCTTTCATCTTTGCTTTCCAAAACGTGACAGATGGCCATGTCCATTGATGTGCTGTCCACTGCTTTTTAAAATAAAAACGCATTTAGGCTGTCTTAACATATCTGAATTGTGCTTAAAATGCTCACTTTATGACAAAATTCAAATTTCGATCCAAACCCATATTTCTCCATCTGTCTTAATCTCATTGATTGCTGTAGCTTCGGATGTTTCCTTGCATATATTTGTTCTTCAAAATTTTCCCGCTGCTGCTTCAAAATTGGTTTATTTGTATTGGAACCTTTAGCTTCAGCAGTTTCGTAGTGTGCTACGAAACTGCTGAACCTTAATCATCACCTTCAGCAGTTTTGTAGCGCGCTATGAAACTGATGAGTTGTTTAAAAAACATAGTTCTCAACCCAAAATTTTATTAATTGAACACTTTGTTGTCAAAACCTCCTTTAGACTTTCCAAAACTGAATGGACATTTAGAATTCTTCAAGAAGATGAGACTAAGAAAACTCATCAAAATTCAAAACATAATCTTACTTGAAATGTGATATCATTTAGAAGGTTCCTTTAGCTGGCTTAACTGTGCCTTTAAATCTTCTATTTGTTCCTTCATAATCTTGTTCCCAGCTCTTAATTGCATATTAATCATCCTGATGAATTTTTCTTCTTTGATTCCCGGCACTATCCAAGTATGGAATTGAGTATTACAGTCAACCACCTCTATAGTTGCATTCTCTTCCCATAAGGCTTTAATTCTGTAATAATTAGCTTGTATGATGGCATGTCTTCTAGCAGCTTTCCTCAGTCTGGCAATCTCATGGTTAGCTGATTCCAATCTTCTTTTCAAGTCTGCTATATTGTCTTCTTTAGATGTGGCGACTGTTTTGCCTTTGTCCTTTCTTTTAAGGCGTCGTATCTCTTCCCCTATTTCCTCTATTCTTGGTGGTACCTCCTGTACTTGCTAAAATCTCCTTGGTATGGGTCTCCTAGGTTTGAAAACAAATTGTTCAAATTGCTCGTCAAATTTAAGCTTCTTTGAGGCTTTGGTCTTCTTTGTATTCTCTTTTTCTGACTGCATCAATTCATCTTGAACTAGTGGGGACTCCTCAAAGTCAATAGCCTGCAATAAATCATTTAGATTTCTCTTTGAAACTGGACTTCCTTCAACAGCTATTGCCTTACCTTTTTCTTCAGCCATCTGACTTCTTGTTCTTCTCCTTGACACTACTTCAGCTGTGGTTGCTTCAGGTGCAATCTTTTTAACATGATCTTTTTCCTTAGTTGATTGCTGAGGTGTGTCTTGAATGATCAGTGACTGTACTGACTCACTCACTTGTTTCCTTGCTTTTAATTTTGGAAATCTCTTAGCTCTTGCTTCTGTTTGAAGATCCGCTATTGTAAGATCTCTTGCAGGTATAGGACTGAGGCCAGTCTGGCTTTTGAAACCAGCCATAAAAATAAATGAATTCCAATATTTGCCTACCTTTTGGAGCTCATGTAAGACAATTAGTTTAATCAAGCCATGATGAAACAGAGAAGTTTCACAAGCTTCCTTCCTCAATTGTCCTTTGTCACACATCTTACTCAAACTACGGAATAGATAAAAAGGTAGATCAATGGAAACCTTCCCTGTGAAATGCAAAAGGAGCTTGAAATGGTACGAATACACCTTGTTATACCTTCCTTCACAAGTCAGGTATTTTTGTATACAGGTGAGTAAATGTGCATAAGACTCTTTGACATAGCTCCTAGGCACTGACTTACTTAAATTTGCATTTACAAACTCCTTCTTTAAAAACTCCTTGCATGGATTCATGTCAAATTTGAAGTTTTTGAACCAGTTCTGTTATCCTCGTGGAATCTCTGTCACAGTGGATATCATCTCTGGCGAGACCTACAATTCTATCATAGCTACCTTTGAATTTAAACCTGTGAAATTAAGCGCAAATTCTTTGGTTACCTGTGCATGCCCTCCTTGTAACTTCTTGCAAAAATTCCAACACCCAGCCTTTTTAAACCCCTTCTCCACCTCTTTATTCCTCAGTGCTATATCCAAGCCTTTAGGCTCATTCCTTAGACATTTGCCGGATCTGTGTTCTTTCTTCTCCATTGATCTCTCCATGAAATCTTAAAGACTTGAAAACAAGGAATACTAGCTCTGTTTGAACTGTAAACTCGGCTTCTTTTGAAATTCTGCCTCGCTTGAATTTGCTGCCTCGCTTGATTTGCTGCCTCACTTGATTACACTTGTATTTAAAATTGAAATCTTGCTGTTTGTAATCTTTCAAATTGCAATCTTGCATATTTTTTATTCATGCAAGGCTTATAATTATCATTAAGACTTGTGCAAGGTGGCCTTTCTTGGAAATGGTAATTCGTGCGTATCAACAAATCTAATGGTGGTGATAATGGCGATGGGTGGTGGAACGTGATAAGTGGAGTACATGAACTAACACAAGATGACGCAGCCTCTGATTTACCTAACGGATTTGACATTTCGGGAAAGATTCGCTGCGAAATGCACGAATCCCTGATTTCACAGCACGGTTAGTTTGAAATTTGAATGATGCACTGCGAAATCACCTAATAAGGTTTGCGCTGTGAAACTGCTAAACAAAATAAACGCGCTGCGAAAACACTTTAAAAAAATGCATGCGCTACGCAATTACCAAAAGGCTTGGTGGTGGATAACAAAATGACACATGGCTATGAAACAATGGTGAATGAAGGGGAACCAATGGTAGATAAGAATATACTTGACTCATGACCTCCTAAAACTTCAGACTTTAAGGGAAAAAACAATATGAAAACAACTTAGACTAACATTGACCTTTGTCATCGGGCTAGCATGAGAAGTTACAAATATCAGATCTTTTTTTTAAGTGATAACAGACTCCACACCATCCTCAACCTCCAACAACCTCGTTACCACACACGTAGGAAACTTCTCCCTTTAGCAACTCTTCAACTGTAGAACCTTGTAGACTATGGCTTCTATGCCGCGTAGGTGTTAGTGCCCTCAACTTTGGCGGTGAGCGACTAAATGACCTCTCACAAGCTGGAAACACTATCAGTATCTAATTCTGATTCACATATTTCTGAAAATGAGTTCAAATCAGGACAAATCTGCTAGCAGCAATACCTGATCATTGTTATCCAAATGCTCCCTTCTTTAATTAAGAGTAATAACCCCTTTCCCCTTTTTTTATAAAAAAACTTACATGAATTCTTCTCTTTTCTAAAATAATTGCCTGAGTGTTTAAAAATAAAAATAAAAAAAATCAAACTTTTAACAATAGCCCTAGATCCTCTAACATGAACAACTGCCATAATAAAAAACTCTTACCTTTACCATTCAGCGTGTTCAACAGTAAGAGGATTACGAAGGAATTCAAAAATGCAGAAAATTCCCCAAAAAAAATTATCAACCAATATTGATGTGAAAGAAGGGTGTGGATGAATCAAACATTGGCAGTGGTCAATGGCTCCGATGCAAGTGGTGAGTGAGACTTGAAGGGCTAGAATTTTTGACCAGTATGTGGATCTCGTGGCTTTCGGGGGATGTCGCCCTAATTTGTAAATGACCCTCACATGATAATCAAAGATCTCTCTTCAGCATGTCCCCTCACACGTTGCGTGCCTACCTGAGACTCTGTGTGCCCAGCTTCTCAACGCTCTTGCATTCTCTCCATTCTTGATCATCCACATTAAATTTGTTTTGACTTGATTGCTCAAATCTATGGCTATAAGATTCTTTCTCTTTGCATCATTCTTGTATTTCTTCATGTTTATCTCTGGATGTAGCTTCCATCACTTTTCCTCATAGTGACCATTAATAATTCATTGGATATGATTTCCATTGGGATCATATGCTTATTAGGTATGACAAATTCCATTCAAATAGAAATGGAATATATATACTTTGAACAACCCTTATACCTAATCAAAGTTCCAAAATGCGATAGTATGGTTATTTATGAAATATAAATCAATCCATTTCATTTTTCCTAATGGATTCAACAATAGCTAAACTTATTTTGATACCTTTCATAAACTTAGCATGATTTATAATTAGAACACCAAGAAATTTAAGAGCCAAAATTTACATGTAACAAATAAACATGACACTACTAGTTGTACAAGACAATCAAACCGACACGATCAAAGTTTGATAGTGTTGATCTTAACTATCATCATTCTATTATTATTGTAACATAACATGTTGGTGTCTACATGGAATATATTATTTCCCTCCTTACTCATGAATACAACCTTAATCATGTCTCGTTGGCAACTTGGTATTAATAATGGGTTGATTAAATCATAAGAAAATCCATGAACTCTCATTGGGAAGGTAAACCACTACCAAAATATTGAATTCCAAATATATGGATCAATATATGATATTGGTTTCAAACTTTGATTTGTGTAAGAGATATCAAGTGCAATACTTCCCAAACATGGCACTTTTGGTTGTCAAATTCAATCGTTATTATTCTTTTATTAGATTGAAATAACATTCATTATGAATAGGAATGAAACTTGTGGCAAATAAATAATCTCCATGGCCCTTTACCTTAAAAACCAGTTGGATATTATAAGAATATTACATCTACCTTATCAAAATCTCTTGGTGTTGATTTTGATTAGCATTTTTCCATTATCTTGTACTTAATATGTTGATCCTTATGTAAAGAATGTTTGATTAGAATCCTCTCATGTGCATGTGTCCTTGTTTTCATGGCTAAGCTATGATTTATATAATTAATGTATTTTATTCAACAATGTGTCTATTAGAAGGATTATCATTGATGTCAAAGGGTGAATCTACCATTGACAAAGATGAGGAAACCCTAAAGATGCATAACTTGAATTATATCATCTTTAGTTTGATGTTATTTGGAACAAAAAAATATGTTTAATGTGTTAATTCCATGATGAATCAGATTCATGTGAATGTTTGAAGGCATTGTTTTTGTTCAAGTTATCAAAGAATAGCTACACAATTTTTATTTTCCACTTGTATATGATGAAGCATTTAAAGTATATGATGATTGAAGATTGCAAACAAATTATTAAGTGTAATGAAGGGCTCCATCACAAATGCATCATCAAGTGTAATGAAGGAGTTCATCACAAACACATGTGAATATTGAAAATACTAAAAGAAAATAATATAATTGGAAGAGCTCTTTCTATTGATGTCAAAGGAGACAACATCTCAAGAAGTAAATCACATAGGCTTATGGAGGACTTCAAGCCCTTTCCAAAAAGTATTTTCTCGCCTTCTGACCTGATCCAGGTGGATATTGGTTGCCACCCAACTATTACACTTAGACCCCAACAAATGTTTCCTTCCATTTTCCCATTTTCCAGCATACTTTCTATTTTAACAAATTTTCAAGTCCTAAACTTCTGGAGTCTTTTTGAAGCCCTAAATGGAATTTTTTTTTTTTAAATTGGAAAACCCATACCTAATTTTAGGGGATTTTAGTTGAAATTTGTTATCCTCAAATATATCTTTTTAACTAGGTATTGTAGGAACCAAATAAAGATCATATTCCAAAGTTACGACCTAGAAAGGTGACCTTCCAACTAACCCCAATGAGGCCCACAAATTTTTGGTGCTTCATCTCCTAAGGTTAGAATTTTGTATCCTTATGCTTTTTCATTGTTTATTGATGATCAAAAGGCTCGTGAGCCTCATTGTAACATAGTTTAGAAGGAATCTAGCTATCACATCTCTTCTCAGGGATAAGCTACTATCACTCGAGTTGGTTTGTATCTTTTTTGCATGTAAACAATTTTTAACAATTATTATTCATTAATTTAAGTTATGTTTCATTGTGTCTCTATGTTTTTGGATTTAAATCTATATTTCATTTTTCTCCTTCATAAATATAGACCAGTGGTATCATTGTAATCCAATCTTTCTCTATTTTTATGTGCATGTCCCCAACAAAGTTTGGCTAAGGAGTTGGGTCTTGAACTAGTTGAACTCTTGGAGGACCAACCTCGCTGATCCTAATGACCTCCCATGATGGAAGAAAATAAAAATGAAGGAGAAGAGGATCCTTTCAAAATGTTGATCAAAGAGGCCCTCGAGCAACAAAGGAACACAATGATGGACAATTTTTCCCAGATCCTTCTTCAGGTATCAACAGTCGAAGCATATTCATCCAGCAATCACTTAGGAGGCACCACTCACTTTAAGGTACATGTTTAATTTTACATTCCTATATTTGAAGACTAGATAGATATAGATACCTTAGATAAATGGTTAAATTTTCTAGAAGGACATTTTTAGGTCCATAATTTTTTCTGATAGCGAAGATATTACTTTTGCACTCCTCAAAGTCATCCCTCTTGTCAAGGACTGGTGGAAAACCTACTGTGAGAAGAGGGATGAGGAGGAACCCTCACTATTTTCAACCATACCCTCTTGGAATTCCTTTCGAGATGTCATCAATGAACAATATTACCCTATTTGGAGCTATTAAGATAAGTACATAAAGTGGACCACACTATGATAGGAAAGGGACTCATACGTGCCGGAGTTCACGAACATTTTCCATACACTACACATGAAGTTGGGTATCAAGGATTCTAGGCGTCATATGATACTCAAGTCTCATGGTTTTCTGCCCAAATACATTGAAGAAGAAATGGATATCTTGTACATCTTATTTGGCGCAACATATCGATATGTTGTGAGGATCAAGAAGAAATTTAAAAAGAAGAAGTAAGACTTTGGATTTGCGAATCAAAAGAAGGAAAAAGGAACCTCCAAACCATAGAACAAAGGATAGAGTCAAGGTTGATCGACCTAGGAAAACCCATTGAAGCTACAAGAAAAGAATAGAACCACAAAGATGAAAACAGACATCGAAAAGTGGTGTGAGTTCTACAAGAGACCCACCCACAACACCAATGAGTGTCGCACCAAGTAGTCACTGGTGGCCAAGCTAAAATATTTAGAGTCAGATGCATGTTCCGACTCTGAGATAGAACCTGACAAGGGAATGATATGGAGAAACATATTATTGATGAAAAATATAATTGAGCTCAAAGATCCAGAGGAGGGGGAGCGTGTCTTCTGCTCACAAATGTGGGTGAAGGGTTCTCTAGTATAGTTCATTTGCAATAGTGAAAGCAAAAAGAACCTCATCTCATCAGAGTTTATTAATTGGTTGGGATTACCAAAGGCACCACACCCATAACCATACACTATCAAGTAGCTCCTCCAAGGATGAGATATTTGTGTCAAGCAGCAGTGTCACCTTCCTACAACCTCAAGCCCTTCACAAATGAGGTAATGTGTGATGTTTCTCCTCTTGAAGTCTGTGATGTTTACTTAGAACAAACATAATTTTGGAAGTGTCATGTTGTGTATGAGTCCAAACCTTGCACTGTTATTATTACTTTGGTAAGAAAACTATACACGATACTAGAGGTAGCCCTTCCTACCGCCTTTTGTTTGATCTCTGCTAAGAAATGTAGTAAGATCATCTCCCAAATCAAGAAATTTGTTTTCTTTCTAATTCATTCTCAAAGAAAGGGAAAGACCATGGCCACATTCAAGAACCCAAGAAAATTTTCCTTCGCCTAATAGAAGAAAGTTGACAAGGTCATGGAGGAGTACAAGGATATATTTACCTCACCCACATGGGTATCCTTGCACTATCAAGTCAATTATTTGATTGATATGACTTCTGGAACACCTCTACAATAGGTTCAATATACCGCCACTTTATTTTTAGAAAATTAGTGTTGTCAAGGTTAATCCACTCTGTGGACAAAGATGATCCCTCTAGCCTAATGAGTGGGTTTAGCAACTGAAGTGATAATCAACTATACATATTCCTAGGTTACAATTGAAAATAAGAATGAAGGAGATGGCCTACCTTGTTTTGATGCTATTATGATCTCCTTTGTTGAGGACCCTAAACTGCTTATATCACAGGCTTGTTCATGCTTCTCTCAATGTTTATGCACCTACACAAGTGATCAAGACACAACTAGGCATACCAAAACAAATAGAAAATCCAATAGAAACCTACTTAAGTGATCAAGGAATGTCAAGCTAAATGATACATGAACATATGTATTTTGGGAAGATGAACCAACAGTTGTGTATTATTAGAAAATAAAGGGAAGCTTACAACCAAAGCCTTGATGTTGATAGGCTCTCCTTGAGTGGTAATCCAAGTCCAAGACAAGAATTCTCCAAGAACTCCTTCTCCAAGTCAAATGAATAGCCTCTAGGTACAATCTTAGCATAAGGGTGCCAATAGACATAGACCAACCAGCCTCTAACCTCACCAACCCTTTGGGAATGGGAGAGGATGAATATATAGGTTGGGAAAGGGAGTTAGGATCTCTCCAAATATAGGAGTAGGCCCTCATCTCAAGGAGGTAGGTTATAGGGATAAGACCAAGAGGCCAAGTTGGGAGAATTCGACCTCATCTATTCCGAATGACCTCCAGCTCGCCACTATGGAAGCTTCTAGATCATAAAGCTTCTCATCCTCTTTGGGAAAATTGCCTTTTTAGGATCATTGTGGGTATTGTTATCACTCAGGTTGTCCCTAGGCTCCTAATAGGGATACGGCCGAGGTAACCACAAACCAATATTCTGATTGCAGGTTCTAGCCCACCTGCAATCGGAGAGGGCTCTCTCCTTTTGATTCAACCTTAGTTGATGATTTTAGGCTAGCTTTCTAACTTCAAGGGAATGTTGACTGTGATTGGAAAGAAGGTAGGATTCTCGAACAAAGAGGCACAGTAAGTTGTGATAAGTTTCGAACCATTGGGCATGGAGTCACAGATTGAGGCATGCGAGTGTTTTCTTGGTCACAAGGGGATACAGAGTGGGATAGCCACACAGGATACAATACTCAGTCTGCCGAAAGTACGGAATGAACATCAGGGATAAAAGGCAAAAGAGAATCATTCCATCATGCTGACAAAGAGGAGAAGTGGATGAGTGGGATCCCAGAGCAGTTAAGAATTCCTAAGACATGCACTCATATGTGAAAGAAATAGGGTAAACCAGATCATTTAAGAATACAAGCTCATAACTGTTTCTGAAGAAAACATTGAAAAACGCAGAAATTGAACTTAAGGTGTAATGAAAAAAATCTTAAGCTATTCTTTTTTCCTGCAATTTAGAAAGGCGGAAAGGTGATAAAACATAAAATAAACAGGGAAGAAGAACACTTATTGGATCATGTAGAGACACATGAATTCTGTGATCATTCCTCAGCCAAGAGAAAACATCAAGTTGTTTCGCAATCCATGCTTTCAACAATCTTTGATTATGGAAATTATGACAGTTACAGTGCGAGTCTCTGCTCAGAGAAAATGCTGGAAAGAAGACTGACCAACAACTACTACCAACCAACCAACCCCTCACAACATTGCTTAGGGTGGTATTTATAAATAGAATATCGGAAAGACATCATTACAAGTGACCTTGACAGGTCTGTTTAGAACTATTCAAAAATCTAAATGCTGCTGGAATTAAATGCAAGTAAATCTTTTTGGCTACGCTGGGGGCAGCTGGATCAGAACAGGTGACGAGGTGGCCCTTGGGGATCAGATGCGGTGCTGCTACAGTGAATGTGCTTCAGGGCTGTAGTTCGGCTTTGGTGCAAATTGAATGTGCAATAATTATGATTTGAGAGCTTCAAGTAGTTTCGCTCTCCTTCTATGAATCTGCTGGAAGATATTCAATTTTCTCTTGCTTTGGGCCGCTGCTCAAGATATTCTCTGATACACTTTGCTGCTACATTGATGGTTTCCGCTGTCGACTGATGCTCTTTGACATGCTTGATGCCTGCTGATTTGATCTGATACACTTTAAACTCTGTGACTGATCTGCTGTTGTCTTCAAACCGGATCCTTTGGCACGATTAGGCAATTTTCGGGCTCTTTCGGCGTGCAATGGGCTCAGTGATCAGAAGATTCCCTGAAGATTCCTCGAAATGGCCTATTTCCCGTAGCGATGCACGAATAGCACTTCGCGCCATGCGCGCATCGGAAACTGCCTCCATTTCTTGATCTGGAGCTCCGAAGTGCGATTTTTCTCCCTGTGCAAAGCTTTTTTGGCTTTTCTGGCTGCTGACGTAAGCATGGCATCGGCTGTACGGTGGATGACGTCAGCTGTGGGTCCCTAGTACAGAGAGACGTGGTGAGATACTGGAGGTACTGTGGTGAAGAGACTCCGATGCGATATCGCGATATCGCGTCGGCGGGGAAATGAGGGGGACAATTGGGTTGGACATTTGGCGCTTGCTACTGCCGATCGACGATATCGCGATATCGTATCGGCGGAGACGGGGAGGTGAATGGATTGGACACTCGGCATTTGTGATCGCCGATCGTCGATATCACAATATCGCATTGGCGGGGGACGGATGGGCGATGTTTTGCATGAGTATGAGAGTGCGAGATTGCGATGCGAAAATGGCTTTGAGGAGAAAAAGGTAAGTAAGTGGGTGTGAAGGTCATTTGAGGTTTCGGAAGGGGTTCGATTACCTTGGAGGGAATTTATACTTTGGAAGGAGTCCATAGTATCTGGGAGGTGGTTTTGGAGGTCAGGGCTCTTGCTTAGTTTCTGATAAACTGAACAATTCCTGGGAGTTGTTATGGTTATTTTTTAACCGGGGGGAGGGATATTACATAGGGGGATTTTACATAATATTAATAAGGGGATGGGAAGAATAGGGAGCTAAATAATAATGTTAGTTGTTAATATGGAGAAGGTAGGAAAGCGCTAAGTTTGGGAGAGCTTAGGCTGTTACAAGGGGGTCAGACCATACTTCGAGAGAAAATATGGAACAACTTTGAGTAAAGTAGATCCTTACTCAAGCCAGTGTTTATGGATATGATGAACTTAAGAGGTATCAAGCAGATCTTGACCTCTTTTGGGGATGTTAGTTAATGATTGGGGAAAACAGAGAAGGAGAGTCAGTTATACCTCTTTTGAGCTTTTATGCTTACAAATCCTTGCTGATTATGTCCTAGCATTTTTCTTCTTTTGTTTGGGGGTGCACTTAGACTTGAAAACCGGTCGTTCATTTTTCTTTTGATGCCTTTCCTATCTACATACTACCCTTATTTCTTCCGGAGCCCAGATTAAGCTGTTGGGCTCGTCTGTTTCTCTACCTATCTAAGAATCTGCCAAGATTAAACTGTTTGGACAGATTTACAATTCTATATTCTAAAAATGAAATTTAAACCTAGGGAGACCAAGATTAAACTGTTTGGACTCCCTTTAACTTAAAAGTAGCGATACCGGCATAACTTTAACAAAATTTGAAGGCAATTGAACGAACTTGAAGTAGCCTTCTTCATTTGGAGACTGTTTGAGAAAATATGGAGCATTGCAGCAAGCAAAGTACGACATATTTGGCCTGTGAAATGCCAATCATGAAAAATGAATATCTGCTGCAGCAGGAGCTAATAGTGGCTCCACTCGGGGATGGCTTCTCCTTGTGAGAAGTCAAGAACAACAGGCCAGAACGCCTTGGTTTTTAGTTTCTTGCTGTCTTCTGCAAAACTTATTGTCTCCAGCCGCTTTATTCCTTCTACCTACCTACCCTAACCAACATTTACTTTTCCGTTAGGTAAAATCAAAAAACCAGTGCAGCCATTTAAGCAACTGTGAAACGAGATAAACTTGTTGACTGATCGTTTCTGAACGCAAAAGCATCATCTGGGCATATGCTTTTACAACCAAAAATGTGGCCTCCATCAGTTGCTGCTGAAGCATACGGTCTTCACTGAGAAAACACGTTAACAAAATTTTGTTAAGCCAAAGTTCCATGTAATCTGTGATTGGATCGATGAACTTACCCTGCGAGAGAACTTCTTTTGCTTTTTCTTGATCTTCAATAGGATCATGTAGAGCTTGTGAATCAGCAGGTAGCGGCATCTTCTCCTGAGTTGAGGACGGGAGACTTCGGAATGAATCAGGATCCTTTGGGTCAGAAGGAGCAACTGCATCTTCGGTAATGAGCCTAGCAGATGATCCTTCTGTCTTTCCCTTGGAACCCAGATCACACAGAATCTGCAGGTCCTCAGGCAACAGTGTTCCCTTCTGAATAGGGGAATGGAAGCTTTGGCATGATTCCCGGTTCTTTGGGTTGGAAGGATCAGCTACATCTTCGGTAATGACCCTAGCTGATGATCCTTCTGTCTTTCCCTTGGAACCGAGATCATACTCAAACTGTAATTCAGGAGACAACACTATTTCCTTGTAACCTTGAGGAGGAAGATTTTGGTAAAACTCTTGAGGGTTGCGGAAAACATAAGACTGTCTTTGAGCTCCCAAGAGTTCAATTTCATTCTCATATTTTTCCACAACAAACTCAAGGAACAATTTATTCCGACCGCCTGGTATTTTTGGCAATACCGCTCTGAAAAATTCGTCATTAAGCTCAAACTCTGATAAACTTTCTCTGCATTTCTCTAAAGCTTCCTCTATCAGAAGTTCCTCCCAGGATTCGGTCATTCTCTCTTGTTGTTAATACATGGGGTACTTGGCTGTAACATTTGGTTCGTTCCTCAGTGGAGCCTTTGATTGAAATTGAAGTGGAGTCGCCAGGTGGATGTCTAGACTCTGAAGTGCCTGATCTCTGTCCACCGTCAAAGATCAATACTAAGCGTGACAAGCCTTGAAAAATAGGAGCACTTCCTCCAGTGGGGTTTGAAGATGAACAGAGCGCTTGAATCCCCAATGGAGTGTGCAGATACAGGTCGACCGAGGCTTTTACAAGTCGGTTTCTTCCACTGTAGAGCTGCAGAGTGGTTGCATTGATTTATCTGAGGAGGTCCCCAGTGGAGTCGCCATTATGTTAACACTCAGGTTGTCCCTAGGCTCCTAGTAGG